>JAWNOX010000053.1:735000-810000 GCA_035045555.1 Drosophila fulvimacula | reverse complement strand
CACGCACACACACACACACACACACACAGTCATACACACACGCTTTTAGGCACACGCACAACAAACAACAATAATAAGGCAACGAGTTCACGGATGAATCCTTGAGCAGGAAAATTGCTCGGATCAAGTTGCTCTGGCGATTAACCGGTTAAAATGTTGAACTAAATTGCACTTGTTAAATAGGTTGAAACGTTTAATTGATAGCTGGGGCCGGAGCTGCTGTCGCATCTGCAACACTTTTCAAGTGTAATTTAATATGGGGAACCTACTGCGGGTGGACTCGACACAGTGCTGCGCTGCCGTTTATCGCGAGTCGTGGAGGGTTCTGCAAGTACGAACAAGTATCAAAACGCCAGCAGCATCAAATGTTTGTCGTCGGCCTTCGCAATGCAAAGCGCTGTCGCTGTCGCTGTTGACGCTGCCGCTGCTGTTGCTGTCGACGTCGTAGCCAACGCCATTTGCGGTGTTCGCTGTCGGCGGCTGTCGGCATACGTGAATCGGCATTCGGCTGGCATTCGGTTCGACCGTTTTGCGCATTCGTGTTTTCACCTACAGCTGCAGTTGCAGCGAATGTCTCAAGTAGCCCGACCCAGTGTGCCAGTCTTAGCGCTCTCTCTGTCGCTCTCTCTCTCTTTCTCTCTCACGCATTTCTTTCACTCTCTGGCAAGCAGACGCTGGCTCTCTGTCTTGTGCTCTCTTCAGCCACGCTGGTTCGTTATTAACGTCGCTTTTCTTTTAATTGGCATTAACGATTTCAAGCCAAAAGCAAGGTGCATAAGGCGAAAACGTTTGCACTACACTGGGGCAAGCAACAAATACAATCTGCATGCAGTATGTGCGCGTGTGTGTGTGTGTGTGTGTGTGTGTGTGTGTGTGTGCTTGTGCGTGTGGCACATGACAAGCGCAAATAAACAATATAATTATTGTTTATATGGCCAACTATTTAGTTGCTGTGTGCTAGCGTGGCTGGCAAATAGCCAGCCGCAGCATATTGCTGACATCATCATCATCAACATACGCCCCACAAAACTTGCCGCAAAATGTTAGCAGAGAAAGCCTTGAAACAAAAAAAAAAAAAAAAAAAGGAAACAAAAAAAAAAAACACAAAAAAATCAGAGCTATGCAATGCATAATGCATTGATCAAGCATAGACGACACTTGACTATGATCAACTCGGCCATAGGCCAGACTAACTGGGCTAATCGATCGAATATGTTAACTAGCCTTTATATAAGTTCTGCTGCTACTCACATACAGTTAATTGTGTGCCAATTTACAGGTAATTGGATAGTAGATTGGGCCTCTTGCACAGTTGCTGCTGCTGTTGCTGTTGCTGTACGGCTAAAAGCAGCTGGGGGCCGGAACTAATGACACAATAAGTCAGCATATATTTTCTATATAGTATGCGATTAGCTTACGTAGTTACTTTAATTATTCAGTTATACTAATTTTCTGAAGGTAATCAACTGTGTGCGTTAATATCGCGGGCTATATAATAAATAAGCTAAGCACACCCACACACGCACACATGAATACTATATATATATATATATATATACACATAAATGTATATATATATATATATATATATATTAGATGTGAACAATTCGTGACACAGTCCATTTAGTATAGCATCGGCATGGACATATGCATATAACAACTATATACACTTGGCTTAACAAAGAACATAAACAAAAAGGACACTCGACAAAAGTTGATAGATATATATACATATATATATATATATATATATATATATATATATATATATATATATATATATATATATATATATATATATATATATATAAATATATATATGTATGGCTTATAAAGGCACTTGCAATTTGGTTTCTTATGCGTATCATAAGGCATTACCATTGGCCAAAGACGCGTAGCCAAAACCGGAACAAGCTAAACCAGGGCACGTTTTTGATGCGTGAAGTGAGACTTGTCGGGGACTTGCAATGTGTGTGACTGTGGCTGCTGGACTTGATTGTGCGACTGTTGTGGGCACATCGCCTCGTTGCTGCTGCTGCCCGGACTATGCACATTGTCTCATAATGGATGCCTGATTACGGCCCGAGAACGAGCGCCAGCACATGGTTAAAACTCTAACGAGCCACGACGGAGCGAAATAGCGAAACATCAGCAAAACTCTCACTCTCTGCTTGCTCTTCTTTATTCTGTTTTCGGTTTGCTGTTGTTGTTGTTGTTGTTGTTGTTGCTGTTGTGTTTTTTTTCTTCTTTTCGTTTTCAGTTGGGAGAGCGCATGGCTCTCAGCACGTCTGCGTGGGAATGTAGGAATTCGCCGAAGGACCCAGCAGGAACTGTCCATGACACCCAAAACAGCCAACCAGCTAGGCAACCCGCCCACGCACAGCTCATTTATGCATTTTAAACATTCATTTCCATGGCACAGATTCTATTTGCGGCATATGGACATTTTCATTTAGCTTTAAACATTTTATATAGAAGTTTGATGCATATATATATTTATATATATATATCAAGGATATTCTTGAGCTCACACTTACATATAGTTTTCAGCCTATTTGGTTGGATCTAAAATTTTTCAAAATTTGCGCACAGCATCAGAAGCGAACTTATCGACTGCCGATAACCAGCACAGCTATCGATAGTACCTTCTTAAGCATTATAATCGATATTACGCTGAAATCGACATTTGAATCGAAAAATGTGAATTTCGTTGCTGGATTCTTGCTCTGTTGATCTCAATTGCATAGAATTTATGCATATTTGATTCCATATATTTCGCTTACGTGATAAGTCGCGCCATAGCCTATACTATTGTCCACAGACGTAACGTCATACGCCCACGCAAAACTTAAAGAGCACAGGCATAGGCATTGCGCAGGTCCTTAAAATAAGCAAATAAAAACAAAATGAAAACCAAATAAAAAAACGCTGGAAAATCTTAAGAAAAATTTTAAATTAAAATTTCTTCAATTCTTATAATTTGTTTCTCAAAAAAAAATTATATAGAGCTGTGATAAGCTGTGATAGATACAATATCCCATCTCGGCAGTTGCTGTTAATAAATTCCAAATTTTATTGCAAATAATATTTATTTTTAAATATAAATAATATATATTAAATATTTCAAAATGCTTATTTAATTTTTTCCAGATATTTTGCTTTCTTTTTGTAACAGAAAAATATTGAAATAGAATTATGTAGAGAAACCCATTTTTTTGTTTTTAAATAAACAGATATATTTAATAATATCAACTTCGATTTATGCTTTATTTTTTTTTTTATTGAGCACTCGACCTGTCCCAAATGTGCGATAAGGTTTGGTTAAATTATTTTACAAATTGACACATTCGTCGATTTACATACATCATATGTTTTTGTTTCTAAATTTTTTTGAATTTCGGTTTTTTTTCTTCGATTTTTTTTTTTGCATAGTTTTTTTCTTCGATAAAATACATAATACATATATATAGATATATATGCATATACATATATATATATAAACGGAAAACACCTTTGACAGATCTCGTTGCGATGACCATAATCATTTTCTTTTCTTTTTTCCTTCAGTTTTCATAATACATACAATACATACATATTTTATTTTTCTTTTTCTTTTCGTTTTTCTTTTTAATTTAATTTTCAGTGCAGCCTCAACGCAACGGGGTTTTTTTTGTTGTATTTTTTTTCGTTTTTAATTTTATTTTGCCATCAACACAAACATAAACTATAAATTTTCATTTTATTTTTTAGTTTTAAGTTGTCTTTTTTCGCATATATATTTATATATATGTATATATATTTATTTATTTATCTATATATATATATATATATATATATATATATATATATATATATATATATATATATATATATATATATAATTACATATATATTTTTGCATACGTAAGATTTAAACAATGTAATTACTAAGACTAACAATCAAAGCTGTGCAAATCGAAAAATTTATTTATTTGGTTTTATTTTTGTTTGTTTTGTTTTTCGTATTCCTTTAATTTGTTCTTTATTTAATAATTTGTATTTTATTTAAATATATATATATATTTAGGTTGCTTTTTTTCGTTTTTCATTTTTTGTTTTTATTTTTCGTGTGTGTTTTGTGTGGATTTTTTTTTTTTTTTTTTTTTTTTTTTGATTTTCGAAACGCCAATCAATTCCACAGTCGGTGAATTTGATAAAATTGCGATTGCCAGGTTGAAAAATTCCATATGTCTGAGATACGGAAGATTAAAACCAGCTTGTTTAGTTCTTCTTTTCATTGTTCTTTTCTTTTTGTTTAGTATAATTTTTGTTTTTTTTTTTTTTGCTTTTGTTTTTCTATTTTTCATTTCTTTTTGCTCTGCTTTCAGTTTTGCTCATAGTATCAGTGTCGCCATTTTGTTATATTTATTTCTGTATTCAGAATACGAAAATATTTTGCTTTTATTGCCAGCAGAATTAACATAAATGTTAACAGTAAAATATATATATAAACATTCGAAAGTGGTTTTCTCTTTAAAATCAGTTGTTAATTTGCTTCGTTTTTCTTCGTTTGTTTTCGTTTTTCTTTTCTTTTATTTTTTTGTTTTTTTGTTTTTTTGTTTTTTGTTTATTTTGATTTTGTTCGTTTTCAAAAAGGCAATCTCTCTTGTTAAAAATATTAGATTTGTATTGGCAACACTGACTGTCATAAATATATGTACACTCGTTTGTACTAGTTCTCTCTTTGCCCAGTTATGTGTTTTAGTTTTGGATGAACTCTCTAGAAACGATATTGCAAGATGAGTCGCTTGGCCACCATTCCCATGATTTACAAATCAAATTGGAAAATAAGTATTCACGAGCTATATGTGAAGGCGAGTAGTATGAAGAATAAACGCACCATATTATAGAATTGAATGTCAACTTAGTGAAATGGCGAATGGAAGGCCCTTAAAAGGAAAGCATAGTTGATTAGATATATATTTATTTGTGTACCTACAATGTTTGTTTGTTTGTTTTTTTTTTCGTTTTTTTTTGTTTTCGTTTTTTTTTGTTTTCGTTTTTTTTGTTGTTTTTTTTGTTGTTTTTTTTTTGTTTTTTTTTGTTTTTTGTTGATTAAAACATAACCAATTGTGAATTATATTACAGTTATTTTGTTTTTTTTTTATGCCCAGACGATTTTTAACGATTGTAGCCACATTTATAACGTGATAATACTTGCTCGAGTATAACTAACATTTACAATGCTTTGCAACTGTGTTGCAAATTTTCTTTTATTTTTTATTCATTTATTCTTGTTTTTATTTTTCTCGTTTATACACATCTGCGCGCCTCTCATGTCTTCAGTTTAACCAGTGTTGAAAAATACAACAATACAACAAAGAGAAACAAAATACATTGTGAATCTTTGAAAGTTCACAGTGAGTTAACCTTTTTTTAAATGGGTTTACTACATTTCAGTTTTCAGTTTTGTGTTTTTTCTTTCATTAATTAAAAAAAAAAAAATTTTGTATTCTAGCGAATATTCAGAGTTGCATGGGTTAGAGTGAAATAGCAGCATGGAAATGACTAAAAAAAAAATGTTAAAGTGCATCTTTTTTAATATTTATAAATATAATAAAAAATTAAAAGTTTTAAAATAAAATTTGAATTAAATAAAAAATATAAATCTTCTACAAAATTAAGCGCATTTTGCTTGCTTCTCTATCTGTTTCATTCACACGCGAACTGCTCTCTCTCTCTCTTTTCTTTTCAAGTATATCCTGCTTCGTCTGACCTATTTCTATACACCAAATCAAAAACGAGACAGAAAAATCTCTTCATTTGCTTTGAAATTATAAGTGAAAACTTCTCGCCCGTTTAAAATTTATTTACACTCGATAAAAGTAAGCAAAGGTAAGATAAATGTATACTTAGGTACAGATAAGTGCATATAGTATAAGTTGAAAACATATATACACACACATAAATACATATAAATACATACATATATAATTTGTATTAACACATAGTGTACTGGTACTGAAAGGACTCGACACCCACCCACCCACACATACATCCACACACACATGCACACCAACTACATACATACATACATACATACATATCATCTATATTTTGTTTTATTTTGTTTTAGGCAAGTATAATCACGGCATAAATAGCTGACTGTTCAAATACAAATGAAATGTTATCAAAATCGACGTCTGTAACAGGCCTGAGTCTTTACTATTCATCAATTAAATTACACAGCCAGTTCGGCAGATAATTTATATATATATACACATGTACATATACATATATACATATACAAATACATATGTTCATATACGTATACATATACATATACATGTACATGCACATACACATATATATATATACTTATGTATGCCTTAACCAAAGCATAACACCTAACCCGAATATATAACTAAAGAGTCTGAGCGAATCAGTTACTCTTGCCCTATACATACAACATCGTCATTATCATTAGCATTATCATTATCATTACCATTACCATTATCATTATCAGCTTATTTATCATTATCTCATTCTCATAGTAACAAAATGGTATTAATAATTATGTAGTATGTTTTCTTATGTTTCTCTTTTTATGGAATGCATTTTAATGTTTTGCTTTGAATTATGTAACGTTGCATGTTTTGTTTTTGTATTTTTTTGTTGGTTTTTTGTATTTTTTTTTTTGTTTTTTGTTTTTTTTTGTTTTTTTTTTTGTATTTTTTTTGTTTTGTATTTTTTTTTTTTTTTATCAATTTATGTGATAGTCGATAGCGTTGTCAGTTGCATAGTCTTTGTTGACGGCGACGCCATCGGCGATGGCGTTGGCACAAACAGGCTGGACGAGGCAGTTTCAGTGGTTAGACTACGCTCCTCGTACACCCCGGCGCGTTCCTAATTATAAATTTGAAAAATATTATAAATAAATATACTTGTATATATAAGAGGCAAATGTTGAGTAGTCGAGAAGTGATTGATAGGCTAAAGAAATTCCTGGGAAATTATGGTTACTTTTTTTTCTATATCACTCCGATATTAAATATAAATATTTTTAGTTATTAATAATTTTTTGTTATTTATTAGGGCGTAAATATAGTTTCTTTCTTTGTTGAAAATACCTAATTCAAGGAAAGCTTAGCAGGAAAATTTGCAATATTCTGCATATAAAATGATTTATTTAAACTAGCCCTGACTGGCTATAAAAAAGGAAGGTATAGATGCTACCTCTAACCTAACAAAGAATGCCTGGGGCATTCAAATTCATATATATTTATATCTGTATCGTATTCTTATATATACATATTTATATTAATGCATATTCATATATTTTCATATTCATATTCATATATATTCATATTCATTTATAATATCCATCCATATCTATTTATGGATATATATTTATATTCATATGCATGTATTTATATATATATATATATATATATATACATATTTATATTCACATTCATATTCACGCTCACATTCCCATTCATTCATTTGGAACTCACATGCGATTTATCATATTTGAATCGTCTCCAGATATTCGTCTTGGGCTCCATTGGGGTGCCATCCACGTTGTAGTTGGGATTTGAGAAGGTCAATACAGAGCGGCTAGAGCCGCGTGAATTGCGCTTTGCTTTCTTTCGATTCGTGTTAAAAGCGAGCACTGCAAGTAGGGTATATATACATGAGTATAATATTTAGAATATTTAACTCAGGTGAACTTACTAAATATCACTAGCATTATAATAATAACCATGACAATGACCACGCCAAGCGCAACGATCACAAAGAACTCGCGCTGTCTGTTTTCCTTGGCCTTGAGGTCATCATCGTGCTGGTTCTGGTTGTTCTGGTTGTCAGACGAGCCGCTGTCATCGGTCAGTTCGTCCGAGTAGTCCGGCGGCTGCTCGCTGTCTTGGCGGGCGTGCACGAACACCTTGGGCGTGGTCGAGCAGCTATGTTTACCGCCCTCCGGACGGTCTGGACAGGCGCACACGTAATCGACTACACGGTAAAAGCACAGATGCGAGCAGCCGCCATTCTCCTGGGCGCACTGATTCCAGGTCTTAGCCTGCCGCTGCAGCGAAACGGCGCGTATATCGAGCGCTCCACTGAGCGCATCACGCACCTCAAATGGATAATTGTAGCCCAGGCGGGGCTCACGCTGTGATCGGTATACAGACTTATTGTACCAATCGGTCCAGAAAATATTGTTCTCAAACTGCAGAGTTCACATGTTAATATTTAGTTAGGGCAAACAAGTCTCTAACTTACCATAGTCAGGCCGAATGGATGTGGTGCATAGGGTACAATAGTTTGGCGGCGTTTGCCATTAAAATCAACCTGGCCGATATTATCCTCGAGTGCGTCGGCCCAAAGCAGACGTCGGTTGCTGCGGCAATAAGTCTTAGTCAAGTATTCAAATCAATTTTCCTTAATACTCACTTAAAATCTATGGTTAGACCCGTGGGAAAACCAATGCCCGACGTCACAATAGCAGTTCGATTAGATCCATCCAAAAGACTTCGTTCGATTTTCGACGGGGAGTTCCAGTCGGACCAGAACAAAAACCTTTAGCAACAAAGATTATTATATATATATATATATATTATCATCTTATTAATTCGGAAAACTCAGCCACTTACGCCTTGGCAGGATGCACGATAAGCGAACGTGGATCGCCCAGGTCTTCTGTGATGAGCTTCTTACGGCAGCTACCATCGAGGCGCGCTACTTCAATCAGTTTGCGATCCGTGTCGGACCAATAGAGATTGTCGGCAATCCAATCAACCGCAATGCCATTCGGGGTCAGCAGATCCGTGTAGACCACCACTTTGCTGTCCGTGAAATTCAAAAGATTCACCCTACGTATGAGATCCATATTGACGTCAGCAAAGAATAGCCAATTGCTTCGGTAGTGATAGTCGAGAACAACGGCGCCGTGCACCCCATTGATGGGCAACACCACATCCATATAGTCGCCGCTGTTCAAGGAGATCATGCCAATGCCCGAGCGCAGCGCAATCAGTAAATAATCCTAGATAATGGGGATAGGAAAATTAAATAAAATTCAGTTAACTACAAACGGTTGAATTACATCGGGTAGATTTTGGCACTCTGTAGTGCTATTCCCTCGCAACTTAAGTCCAGTGGGACACTGGCAGGAGTAGCCCGCCGGATTGCGCAAACAGAGATGGGAGCAGCCGCCGTTGTTCCGTCCGCAGACATTTTCCGTTAATAAGGGCTGCTTAATAATCACTTTGATGTCCATTAGGCCATCAATGTTGGTCATGACATCGCGCTTGGTGGTTGTCTGACGCCGATCAGCCATGTGGAGAGCCTTCGACTTCCAGTCGGTCCAATAGATGTGGTCATCACTGAGCGCCAGGGCATAGGGATGATGCAGAGCTGACATAATCAATTTGCGCTGATTGCCTGTGTAGTCGCATGAATCAATGGTCTTTCTCAGGGCATCTACCCAGTATATGCGCTTGCTCTTCAGGTCCAGCGAGAGTCCATTCGGCCAGCCCAGATTAGCGGTCACAATGCGAGAACGCTCATTGCCGTCCAAGTGGGAGCGCTCGATCTTCCGATAGTGACCCCAGTCAGTCCAGAACAGCAAGCCCGCCTCGTAGTCGAGGGCCAAGCCGCGCGGCGACTCCAGGTCCTTGTAGGCAATCACATGCCGATTATTACCATCCAGCGTGGCCACTTCAATCGTATGGCGGCCTGCATCAGCCCAGTAGATCATGCGTCCGATCGAGTCCACAACCAGCCCATCGGGATTCTCGAGACTTTCGCCAATCACTTTGTGTACGTGCAAGCCGTCGGCACTGGAGCTCATGATCACATTCTCAATGGTGTCCGACCAGAAAATGTAGCCCGTCTTCAGGTCCACATCGAGAGCAACTGCATTCGAGATGGGCGGCAAGGGCAGCACCACATCGATCAGGTGATCAAAGTCAAGAGAGATTTGACGGATGTCAATGCGATGGGCCAATAGAATGTATTTGGTTGGGCCCTTGGAGCAAGTGCGACGATCCTCCTTTAGCTGCACCCCAACGGCGCAGGCGCACGTGAAGCTAACGGGATTCAGCAGGCAAAGATGAGAACAGCCGCCATTTTGTTTGTCGCAAGCATTGTAAACGCGCCTGCGAGTGCGATGGAAGACCCGGATGTCCATTAGATCACTGGTGTTAGCGATAACCGTGCTGACACTCTTGCCCGTCAATTTATCGGCGCTCATCGCTGACTTGGTATCCCAGTCGGTCCAGTACACACGGCCGGCGCTCACATCCATCCCAAAAGGATGGCCCAGTCCATCTGTTTGACAACCTATTAGCTGAGACCTCAATGGCCAAAGAGACGCTTTCTACTTACTGATTATGACCTTGCGACTGCTGCCATCGAAATTCATGTTCTCCAGAGTCTTGGTGCCGCCGTCCACAAAATAAAGCTTATGCTGATCATAGTCGATAGCGAGTCCATTGGGCCAGATAAGTTTCTTAGATGCTATGATTACACGGCTAGCGCCGTCCATATTGGCTCTCTCGATCATCGCCTCCTCACCCCAATCCGACCAGAACATGAGGCCATCTATTGATATCAAATGTAAAACATTTAGACTTATCCAAACTATAACTGACTCAAGTTCCCACAGCCCTACATTTGTGTGACATAAAATAGAGTGGGATAGCAGCTTCCGCAGCATTTGTCTATGTCTACAGGAGTAAGAGACTGACGACTAAGTCGCTAGGATAGTATTAGTATATGTTTGTGTAATCCAGGGAGACTTACCAATGGGATTCACCACAATGTCGCGCGGCTTGTCCAACTTCTCCCAGACAAGGAGCGTGCGCATTTTGCCATTTGTGGTCGCTACTTCGATGCGGTTTGTGGAGGGGTCGGTCCAGTAGAGCTTGTCGGTTATCCAGTCGAGGGCCAGGCCAACGGGGGAAACTAAATTAGAGTGGACGACGCGTTGCTGATAGCTGCCGTTGAGGTGAGCCTTATTGATAGAGCTACGCTCCACGTCAGTCCAATAAATAAAATCTGTTTCACTGCACCAATCTAGAGCAACGGCATGCTTTAGATTGTCCAGTGGCACAATCATATCGACATCGTTCGGTCCAGAGGGCTTCGTGTTTAGTTGGCGTAAGCGTATATCTTTGCGCCGGGCCACTAACACGAGCTTATCTGGGGCACTTTTGCAGGTTTTGCCATCGTCCTTCAGTGACAGACCAATGGGGCATCCGCAGCGGCGCGAGGTTTTATTGGGGAGGCACAAATGGGAGCAGCCGCCGCGCATTCCACGTCTGTCCTTCTGGCAGCGATCCTGATAGTCCGGCTGGCGTGCCGGATGATAGGCATGTATGTCCATGGGAAAGTGAAAATTCTCGTGCAGCGAACGAAAACCCTTCCCGGTTATCTTATTGGCAGCTGAGACAGTCTTTGTATTCCAATCGGTCCAGTACATCGTGTCCTCGAATATGGTCAGTGCAAAAGGATGAGGTAGATGGGTGCTGAGCACTTTGATGCGTTCGCTGCCATCCAAATTGGAGCATTCGATGGCATGCTGTTTCGCATCGGCCCAATATATTTTGCTATTGGGATAATCAATGGCCAGGCCATTGGGCCAGGTTACGCCCTTCGATATAATCACCTGCCGCTGCGATCCATCCATATGAGCGCGTTCGATCTTCGGATTTGGTCCCCAGTCGCTCCAGAAAGCCAGAGCTTCGCCCGGATGGATGACAATCGCGCGCGGCTTATCCAGATCACTCGAAGCAATCACCGTGCGTAAATTTCCCTGAAAATTGGACACCTCGACACGTCGCGTGCCGGAGTCAGTCCAAAACAATAAATCATGTATCCAGTCGACGGCAATGCCGCCCGGTGACTCTAGTCCCCACTTGATAATGCTGCGCACCTGGGTGCCATTGATGTTAACCATCTTGATAACATCAGTGGAGACATCGGACCAGAACAACAGACCTTTACGATAATGAAAGTCCAAGGCGATTGCATTGTGCAAGCCCTTGACTATAGCCATATATCGATTATTGCTTAGCGTTACACGCCGGATATCCCACCGATTGGCCACGAGCAGTGTCATCGCACCGCCCAAAGCCTTGCAGGTGCGGAGATCCGGTCTCAGTATGTAGCCCATCTCGCAGGAGCAAATGAACGAGCCCAGCGTATTGTGGCACTTCTGTGAGCAGACGGGACTCGTTAGGTATTGGCACTCGTCGATGTCCGTGCAGCTGTAGGAGAAACACCAACGGATTGGGTTACACTGGAAAAGCAAGAGGAGTGGGTGGAGGGGGAAACCTACTTGCGCTTGTTCGCATGCATCAGATAGCCCAAGCGGCAGGCGCATTCGTCTCGTCCGCGCGCCGTTTTGATGCACAGCTGCTCACATTGCTGAGGCTCGGGGCACTTTTGCTCCACAGGGCAGTTCACCTCGTCCTCACCTAGAGGACAGTCATTTTGGCCATCGCAGACGTGCTTCTGATGCACACAGATTCTGCAAGGGAATTAGGCAATTAATTCGTGTCTAGCTCAGTGGCTCTGTGGTGGGACACTCACTTGAGGTTGGTGATGTTCTTCTTGGCCGGGCAGAGGAATTGGCCTGCATCACACAGCAGGTGACAGTCGACCTCATCTTCCGCCGATGAGCAATCCGGATAGCCATCACAGAGCCAAGTGCGCTAAAATCAAGGGAATTTACGTTCAAATGTTGCCCGGAAATTCAAGCGGAAGTGAAAACACAGCACGAACACCATCGACCCGTAACGTACCAGAATGCAGCGTCCGTTGTGGCAGGTGAATTCGTCGGGGCCGCAGGTCAGGGGATGCTCGGGACTCATGTTGCCGCAATCGTTCTCGTCCTCGCCACCGTCGCAGTCCTGCTCCTTGTCGCATTTCCAGCGCTTGGGTATGCAGATGCCATCCGCACACTTGAACTCGCCGGATGTGCACTGCGATGGCTTTTGCTGACAGGTCTCCTCGTCACTCCAGTCGCCGCAGTCGTTGTGGCCGTCGCAGAGAAAGCGATTGAGAATGCACTGCCCGCTGGGCCCACCGGCGCCACCAAGGCCGCTGCGACACTTGAACTCGCCCTCCGGGCAGCTGTTGATGACAGCCGGGCACTTCATCTCGTCGGAGTTGTCATCGCAATCCCGTTCGCCATCGCAGCGAAAGGCCAGCGAAATGCAGTAGCCGTCGTTGCAGGTGAAATGCTCGTCGGTGCAGCTACTGCGGTTGCAGTGCGCCTCGTCCGAGTAGTCCTTGCAATCGTTTTCGCCGTCGCACAGCCACTGGCGCTGGATGCAGAAGCCGTTCTGGCACTCAAACTGATCCTCGGTGCAATTGGTGCGGGAGCCACAGTGTGTCTCATCGGAGTAGTCGCCGCAGTCGTCGTCGCCGTCGCACAGCCAGTCTTTGTTGATACAGCGATAGGTCCTCGGACACATGACATGGAGGCCGCTCTGCTCGCACTCCTTCTGCAGCTTGGACATCATGTCGTCCATGTTGTCGCAGTCGAACTCGTCACTGCCGTCGGTGCACTGCACCTCGCGATTGCAGCGGCCATGCGACTCGATGCACTGGCAATTGCTGCACTGCCACTGGGACTCCTCGCATGTGTTGTGGCAGCCGGTGGACGACGGTGCGCTGTACCCATCGCCGGGTTGGCTCAGTTGCCGGGGATCATCATGGACGACTACTCGATTGGCGAACGGCCGGAAGCCTTTCTGTTTGTTGCTGGCGCCGGCCACGAATCCGTCGCGGCCACGTGTGCTCGTCTGTCTGTCCGATTCGCGCACCACATACATATCACCACGCCCACCCTGCGCGCCTACATTTCGAAATTTCGGAGTGTCGCCTGAGCTAGTCGTGCCCGTGCCGGTCGTAACACTCGGCTTATGAGGTATCATTGGCTCCTTAATATAAACATGACCATACATCTTACTGCCGTCACCATTATCCTCTATATTATCATCAATGTGCTCATGACCGCGATCGTGATCACGCTCCTGCTGATCACGGTCATGGTCAGGATCATACTCCTGATGTGGCGGATAATCGGATGCGGTTAGGTAATCATGATCATCCTCCTTATGCAGCAGATCATCAGTTAACTCATCCTCGTGCACACCGTGTCCGTTGGCATTGGCCGAGCGTGGATGCGCCGGCTGATACCAGTGCTGTGGACGTTCTTGGGTATTTTCGGTACCGCCACCGCGATTATTTATTCCACGATCATACTGTTCACCAAGTCCATGAGTTAAATTGCCGATTCCCAAACCTAAAACCCAAAACATTAATATCATAAGTAAGCATTAAGTGCAATAAAAGAATTGATTGTGTGAGTTTCATACTTCAGAAAATATGCTGAAAAGTATGCTATACTTTTTTTTAAAGATTATTTTGAACGCCATTTGAATGGGCTTGCCTTTAGGACTTCTTTTTTTTCCTAATTAAATCATAGCCTCCAATTTATTTTTGGAAAATATTAAGGGACTGACAAACTCTGCCTTATTGCATTGTAATTTCCCCACTCTCGCCCTATTTTTCGTTTTCGTTTAGTCTCTTTTATCTATCTCTCTCTTCCTTTCACTTTTCTAACTTTAATTAAATTTTAATTCTATTATTTTTAAATTATTTTATTGTTTACTTTTAATTATACTTAAGATTGTTGAAAAATTCTTTTTTCGTCTAATTTTGCTAATTGTTATCATGTCATTGACTACACTTGAGCTGTGAGTTGAGGTTGTGCCAAATAAAATACGCCCATCGGCGTAAGCGAGTGTAAGGCAAGGGAGGATGAGAGTTAAGAATTATGAAATTTTAATATAAATTCCACTTCAGGAAAAGAAAAACAAATTTGAAGCAACTCACAAGGGCTTCGTCTTAGAATTTGATATACACAATACGCATTGCATCATAACATATTCAATCAAAATATATTATTAAAATTTCTAAATTTCCATCTAAGTATTTTACATTTTATACACTTTCACGCCAATACATTTTTTTGGGGCAATTGTTGCCGAAAAATAAGATATGTTAAGGTTATTGTGGAACGAAACTTAAGTTAATAAAATCATGTAAAAAATTAAAATATTTAAAAATTTTAAAAATATTTCACGTCACATTAGAAGCAAAACTATACAAAAATTAAAATAATAAAAATAAAAGAAATATTTTTATGACACTAAAAGCAAAACTATATTTCTAAATAGTTTTTAATATAAGCTAACTATAATAACGTAAATTTCAATTTGTGAAATGAAATTAAAGTAAATAAAATCAAAGCAACAAAAAATTTTTAATATTTTATATGACACTAGAAGCAAAACTATATTTTTAAAATAGTTTTCAACAATAGCTCGTTTTATCAAAAGTCAGCCAAGCTAAGGTGTATTTCAAGACAAGCTTAACTAAAAACTAAAAAAAAAAACTTAATTTAAAATTAATACGAAATAGTTTTACTTTCAATTTAAAATGAAAACTACATTTGTAGCATACTCCTGCTTAACAGGAAATTACGGAATTCGACAAATAATTATTCAATTTGGTCTTCATTAAGAAAACTATTTTAATTGCAAGCATTATGAAATAGCAAACGCACACACACAAACGCGCGCACATGCACAGCTCCCCGCACACACGTATATGTGTATGTGCTAATGGCTGCAAATGTGCGTGGGCTAATAAACTAACAGGTGGTATACTCACATAGGTGTAGCAAACAGCAAACCAAGATACACACATACATACATACAAATGCGTATACTAATTATGTGGATACACAAAATGAAGTACTCCGAAGAAATGAAAATGAAAAGATAATGGAAAAGAAACAAATGCAAAGTAAACACTTTAAATATTAAATGAGAATTTATTGAAGAGGCTGAGTAAGTGAAAAACAACAAGAGATTTATGTTGAGAGGAATACATATATATAAATAAATATATATATATATATATATATATATATATATATATATATATATATATATATATATATATATATATATATATACATATAGGTGTAGATATAGATACAGCTACAGATACAGATATATATAGATACAGATACAGTTATACATAGCAGTTAAAAATAGACAGTTTATTAATGCCTGTCGGCCCCTAGTTGGCTAATCGTTTAAAATTTGCACTTAATCTCTCGAGAATGCTCTAATGCTAATGCTAATACCAATTTTCATTGATAAGTACGCAAAAGCATGCTGGCCGTGTGGGTGTATATATTTGTCTATGTATAAGTGTCGCTGTGTGTTTGTCCGTTGTCCGTTTGTCTGTTTGTCTGTTTGTGCGTTGAGGATGTACGTGACAGAGATAATATACTTACACAAGCATAGCAGGCACACCAAAGGGCAAAACGGCAAGTCTAGCAAATACATTGCCACCGCACGCATACAAACGCACGCACACGCACACAATGGAGCGCACGCACGGCGCTGCTGCTGCGGCTGCTGCTGCGGCTTCTGCTGCTGCTGCCGCTGCCGCTGCTGCTGCTGGTGCTGCCGCTGCGGCTGCTGCTGCTGTTGTTGTCTCTTTTTGTTTTAGTGGTTTTTGGCGCGTGCGTGTGACGTGCTACTGATTGGAGTTGGGCGGTTGCTGCTGCTGCTGCTGTGTTGGCGGCTGCTGTGTTCGCACTTTAATGCGCTTCGCGTTGCGTAGGTGTCACATTCACAAGACCGTATGTACATACATATGTACTGTGGCATACATACATATGTACATCGGTATACCCTGGCACGCCAATTCGCTGCTCTTGCTGTTGTTGTTGTTGAGGTTGTTGTTGAGGTTGTTGTTGAGGTTGTTGTTGTTGTTGAGGTTGTTGTTATTGCTATTGTTGGGCGTTTTGAGGCAAACGCAATTTGCATAAAACATTTGTCTGCACTAATCCACGATTCGGCTCAAGTTTCAATATCACTTGTTACACATATCATACATCAGTCTTCATTTTATATCATAAGCGCTTTTTTTTTTAATTTTTCTTATTTTTGTTTTTTTTTTTTTTAATTTGTTATCTGTTAGTTATTTATGCAGTTGAGAGAGAGGTCCAACGGAGCATGTTGAGGCTGTCAATCGATAAACGGAATATTCTATCTTATTATCTCTACATTATGTGCATATACTATAGATGATTTAATTGCTTTTAATAGCAACTGTGGTAGAGATGGCAAATACATTATATACGTATTATATATATATATATAATAAATAATAAATAATAATAATAATAATAATAATAAATAATAATATATAATATATAATAAAATAATATATAATATATGTATAATATGTATTTATGTAAATGCTGAGAAATGATTACACAAATTACAGCTAAAATATATTTCATATAAATATTAAAATTATAAATATTAATTTTTTTTTTTTTTTTTTAATATTTAAATATTCAAGAACTTTTTCTCAAGTCAAGCTTTAATTTTATGCGGTTTTCTTTTCTAATTTTAGATACAACAAAAAAATATTTTAAAAAAATGCCTGTTGCGAGCACTCGCGAATTATTATTAAATGTTTTAGGTTTATTTCATTTATTTTAATCTTTAATTTTTTTTTAAATTTTAATTCTTGTTTTAATTTCACTAATTAGCTATGCATATTTATAGCTGTTATTGCCATTAGCTGATGCTGCGACCGCTAGCTACTTTATAACTGCGTACATGTGGGTGTGGGTGTGTGTGTGTGTGAGTATTTAATGCGTATGTGTATATGTTGCGGCGTGGGAAACACCCACTCTCTAAGTCTTCAGCGAATGCGGAGGCGGCACTAGCCCAAGCGCCGCTTATTTTATTTTTAGACATTTTCTCTCGCTTTTTCTATTTCAGTTACAGATTTAAAGTGGATTTTTTCCTTTATTTTGTTCGCTTCTATTTTTGTTGTTGCATTGTTTAATAGTAATGTTGTTGTTGTTTTTATTGAGTTTGCTCTTGCTGCACCAAATAAAATATTATGTGGAGCATGCGCACTCACACACACCTACAAACTGCACAATGTATGTAGATACATACATATTATGTATTTAATGGCTTAAGCCGTTTAGTCAACACAATTTTATGCAAAATTTATAATTGTATTTTTGATTAATAGTCAGCATGGCACGGCACTGCACGGCACGGCATGGCATGGCACGGCACGGCACAGCACATCACTATCGTCGCTGTGTGTATGTGTGCGTGTGTGCGTGTGTGCGCGTGTGTGTGCATATGTGCTTGGAATTCTGTTGATTCTTTTGCTTGCCTCATCGATTCGCTTCGCACAACACTTAAACAAAAATTAACATAAATTTTGAAGAGAAAATTAAATGAAATTTTCAGATTTTTTTCGTATTTCGAATTTTTGGTTTTTTTTTTAATTTTTTTGTAATTTTTATTTTTTTATTTTTTTTGTACTATTAGCCAAGTCCCTGAAGTTCCATGTAACTTGTTGTTGTCGTTGTAGCTATGACAGTAGTTGTTGTTGTTGTCGAAGAGTCGTGATGTACGTGCGTTAGCTCAAGGCTTGGAACGTCTGCTTCCGTGCTCCGTACTACGAAAAATGTGAAATAACCAGAGACTCAGAGCAGCATCAGTCGGCATTCTGCTCCCAATTCGCAGCTGAGTCAATTGTGATACACACCGATGCGTGCCAGTGCGTCCGTGTGAGTATCTGTGTGCACGTGTGTGAGTCCTGTATCTCTCCGCGCGCGTGTGTGTGAGGGCGAAAGCTTGCAGCTAGCGCTGGCTGAGCACAACTAAGGCGAACACAATGCTTTCTCAATGGGCTTACTGAATGGGCCGAGCGAGTAACTCACCCATACACAGGCACGACTTGCGCTCATTCGTGCACACACTCACACACACACACAGAGAGACGATTGCGTAAAACAATGTAACTGTAACTGTAACGGTAAGCGCTGCTGCTGCGGCGGCTGCGGCAGCTGCGGCTGATGCGGCTACTGCGGCTGCTGTAGTCCTTGTCTCGCATTCGCTCTGAGCAAGCTTTTGTTGTTCTCCCTCATTTATTTTTGTCCTTTGTTATTTTTGGGCAAAAGTTCGCTGGTTTGCGCTCAGCTTTTTGTGGCACATCATTTGAAGCTTTTTATCATTGAGTTACATGCGGGGAGTGCACAACTCGACTCTCACTCGCCCATGCCAAACAGCTGGCCAAAATCAATTTGCCTGGTCAGTCATTCACTCTAAGCTCAGCAACATAAAGATGTATAAGGATATATATATATATATATATATATATATATATATATATATTATAGATATATATATATATATATATATATATATATATATATATATATATATATATATATATATATATATATATATATATATAAAATAAAAATAAAATATAAGCAAAGCTAGCCCATTACATTTGCATATAAATTATATAATATAATATATATTAAATACGTCTTTCAGCTATGGCTGTTAGGACATCTAGAGCTAAACGCCTAGCTGAACAATACAAATGAGATGCCAACTAGAGTACATCTAAAGTACCTGAAATACTTAACATTAATGCTGTCACTTTGCTGTGCATGTAACTGCATGTGTGTGCGTGTGTGTAAGTGTAGGCCCAGCACACCAGATGGCGCCAGGCAACCAACAGCAGCGAAACGGTGACGGTGACAACCCTAAATGAGCATTGGCATCTCGTGATTCTGAATGAAAGCGCTTGTTACGTGTTCTGGCAGTGGAATGTCGCCCCGGAATGTAATATGCGCAGGCCCAGGGCCTAGCCGAGTGGGCCCACCATAATCATCTTCATCATCAATTAGAGCAAGAGCAAGTCGGCAAGTCACAGCAGCAGCAGCAGCAGCAGCAGCAGTGGCAGCAGCAGCAGTGGCAGCACCAGTAGCAGTGGCAGTGGCACCCGAAGACGAACGGTAACTGACAGTAATCATTCGTTAGCTAGCAACGGTAGCCGCCGCTCCACACAACACAGTTTTGTTGCTGCCCACGAGGAGGAGCGCGCGCTCCCAGCGATGCGCTACAGATACACATACATGCAGTAGATATAGGACGAGCGGGAAAAAAAAAAGTGAATGAGAAATCGTAATATTTTCGTGTTATTCGTAAGCCCCATTCGACGTGTTAAATTCGTTTGGTGTTGCGTTATTATTTATGCCTGTTGTTGTTGTTGTTGTCGTTGTTGTCGTTGTCGTTGTTGTTGCTGTTGTCTGCTCTGTTTGTTCTGTTTGTTCTGTGGGTTACAGCAAATTAATATTTTAAGCACTTGCGTGCCAGTGTCTCTGTGAAATTTTATAGACTGGCAATAATACGCCAAAAAGGCAATGCCACACACACGCACACACACACACAGAGAGACACATTCATTACAGTGTGTGTGCGCCTATAAATGTGTCCTTTAAAAATAGAGCATCCGAATGCGGCACAATTGCCATTTTTATTTTCTTCATTTGCACTAACTGCAGCAATTGCAAAAAAAAAAAAAAAAATAGACGACAAAATGGGTCAAAAGACAAACAATCGTACAAACGTCTATGACAGAGCAACAATGATGAGGGCCACATTAGCGCATACAAAATACTAAGATGACAAAAAAATATATAATATATAATAATTATAATAATCGGAAGAAGAAGAGGCAAAATCATAAGATGCCATTAGAGGGAAAATATATTTGCTATAATTATACATACATACATATATATATATATATATATATATATATATATATATATATATATATATATATATATATATATATATATATATATATATATATATATATATATATATATAAAATTTATTCATAACAAATGTCTGTCATTAGTTAACCATTAGACGCATGAAAGCCATTTGCGTATACTAAGTGAGTGAATTCCGTTGCCTGTTACAGGGAAATGCATTTTGTGCTTATACATATGGACTTGGCTTTTGTAATGAATAAGTCTAAATTATTGATAGTTGCATATGATATACATATACATATATATATACATATATTTTTATATGTATATGCAAGGGGAACTTGAAGGACGCGTAAACAATTAGAGAGAGAAACCTTCAAAAGTATTTTCCTTTATACATATAACAAATATGACCATTAGTTGAAGTATGTGACATAATTTAACTGTAATTTGCGTGTTGTACTTATTCCCCATATATAGATATATAGATATATAGAGATATATATACACCATGCAGCGCTAGGAGCCGAGTGTGCGAAACGTATTTCAAAAGGTAGGCAATGCCACTCGGTATGAAAGTGAAAACATCAGCGGAGACGATGCCAACGAGTTGAGAATCGCAGAGAGGAGAGCAACAGCAACGGTTAACTGCCGCCAATATGACGAGTTTTGGCCATCTGGGCGTCTACTACAGCCTATTGCTACTGTTGGTGCTAAGCGCCCAGCTAACTGTAGTGCGGTAAGCTGAATCAATCTATAATAATTACCTTGATATATATATTTCTCTCTCTCTCCCTTCTCCACAACAGATGCAAGCGCAAGGAAATGCTTGCTGGCCGCTTAGAGAATGTTACGCAGACGATCTCAAAAATATTGCAAGGATACGACATACGGCTGCGTCCCAATTTTGGCGGCGAGCCACTGCACGTGGGCATGGATTTGACTATAGCAAGTTTTGATGCGATCTCCGAAGTAAATATGGTAAGTCGGACCGGAGAGAAATTAGCTTTAGCTAGATATACTTATGTCAGGATTCACTTGCAGGACTACACTATAACAATGTACTTGAATCAGTATTGGCGCGACGAGCGCCTGGCTTTCAACATCTACGGACCGTACTATGATTCCGACGCCGACGACGATGGGGTCAATGATGTGCTGACGCTATCCGGCGACTTTGCCGAGAAGATCTGGGTGCCAGACACATTCTTTGCCAACGACAAGAACAGGTTTGTTCCATAAATATATTTGTATATATATAAATCATTTATATATATATATATATATATATATATATATATATATATATATATATATATATATATATATATATATATATATATATATATATATATGTATATAAATCATATTCACACTTGGGTTAGCTTTCTGCATGACGTCACCGAGCGCAATAAGCTGGTGCGCCTTGGTGGCGACGGCGCCGTTACCTACGGCATGCGCTTCACCACAACACTCGCCTGCATGATGGATTTGCACTACTACCCACTGGACTCACAGAACTGCACCGTGGAAATCGAGAGCTGTAAGTGAAGTGAGAGGCAAAGCCTGTAACTATAAATAAATATAACAATTGGAACGTCGAGTATGCCAATTGGTTTATTTATATTTCCAATCAGATAAAACTATAAAAATAGAAAATAGTTGAGCTCGTTTTACTTTTTGCTGCCTTCTCACCTTGCCTTTATTCAAATTTCGTCACCTATAAATTCTGATTCTTTGACTATTCATTCAAACTATGAATACAATGAATAAAGAATCCAATTGGAATGTATATTATTCAAATTAATTCTTTACTTTTTATTGCCTTCAATCTTGTCTTTATCCAAATTTTTGTAGCCTATCATAAATACATTATTCCAATTGGACTCACGTCGCTTCAATTGGTTAATTCCTATAAGAACAATTTACAAATTGGAGCAGATAAATTCTTTGACTTTTTATTGCCTTCTCTCTGCGTTTCTCATCTTGCCTTTAACCCAATTTCTTTTTTTAAATTCAAATAAAATATTAAAAATATTATTAAAATATATTTTAAATTTCAATACTGTCATAATTCATATATTTTCCATAGTTTTAGTTTTTAAATTTTCTACCTAATTCTGATCAAGTTTCTTTATCAATTTTCCCTCTCGAATTTCTTCCCATTCTCTTCTATCTCAGATGGTTACACGGTCAGCGATGTGGTCATGTACTGGAAGCCAACGCCGGTACGCGGCGTCGAGGACGCCGAACTGCCACAGTTTACGATCATTGGGTATGAGACCAATGACAGAAAGGAGCGGCTGGCCACTGGCGTCTATCAGCGGCTGTCGCTCTCCTTCAAGTTGCAGCGCAACATTGGATACTTTGTGTTCCAGACGTATTTGCCCAGCATACTGATTGTGATGCTGTCCTGGGTATCATTTTGGATCAACCACGAGGCGACGAGCGCACGCGTCGCGCTCGGCATCACAACCGTGCTGACCATGACGACGATCAGCACCGGTGTGCGGAGCTCATTGCCTCGCATCTCCTACGTGAAAGCCATCGATATCTACTTGGTGATGTGTTTTGTGTTCGTCTTTGCGGCACTCCTCGAATACGCCGCCGTCAATTATACCTACTGGGGCAAGCGGGCCAAGAAGAAGATTAAAAAGCTGAAGGATTGTGATCGACATAAAATAGGTAGATCAGACATCAGATCAGGCAAGGGAGAGTTATTTTCTTAACACATTTCTCTGTCTGTCTCTCTCACTCTCTCTTAGGTAAATTGGAGAAATCCGAAACGTGTTCAACCACTGAAGACATTATTGAGCTGCAGGACGTGCGCATGAGTCCTATACCATCGTTGCGCAAAGGTAACTACAATGTAACCCTCGGCTCCATTGGCACCGAGACCATGGACTTGGCCAAGTTTCCGCCAAGTTTTCGCATCACACGCAACTATGGAACAGGTCGCAGCCAGCTAAGACATCGCGGCCAAAGAGGTAAGCCAGGTGAAAGCTGTACACATTAATTGTAACTATAACTCTCTCTCTCTCTCTCTCTCTCTCTCCACCTCTCTTTTTCTCTGGATAGCAGGCATCTCAGCGCGTCCACGCATGATGCACGCCATTAAGAAGAGCGCTTCGGCAATTAGGGCGACAATACCAAAGATCAAAGATGTTAACATTATCGACAAGTACTCCCGCTTGATATTCCCGATTAGCTTTTGTGCTTTCAATCTCGGCTACTGGATCTTCTACATATTAGAATAAGTAGTTGCGGCTAAAAGTGTTAGTAACATGTACTTAATCAAGTATCATTGCCCCCCTCGGCCACAACCTGCTGCCCTCCCACTGATGGTATATATATATATATATATATATATATATATATATATATATATATTGACATTGACCAATTTATATAAATGGAATGATAAACCCACAACATATACATACATTTACATATGCGATATATATACAGACACACACCTACACACACACACAGTCAACGAAAACACACATATGAGTATATATATATATACATATATAATATAGTTTAGTATTGCTATTCACAATATATAGGTAAATCACAGTAAATGTGTTCCCAGTAATTTGCAAATTTAGGTACAGATTAATTAAGTACGAGTTTAGCCAAATTGTACAAGGAATTGGTATGCATTTGGCCACATCCATTAGCACGAGCTGCGCAGCGTAATTAGCATTAAGGATCGACGATCCCCGGTCGCAGCTCGATGTGACGCGAATAATTTCACTCTTGTTCAATCAAGTGCTTTTCATTGTTATTCACAATATTCACAATATCATCGAGATCATTTACTGTATATTTCTTAGAAATGTTATTTAAATGGTTTACATATTTTACACAAATTGCATTTTTTCTTACTCTGGGCGAGGGTTGGGCTTTTCAGTTTGCCAAGAAGCCAAAAGACCGAAGTCTATTAATCTATATATAAAATTTATATATAAATTTATATTTATATTATAAAATAATAAAAAAAAAATAATTTTCAGGAACTGGTCTTAGGCAAAATGAGGCTAAAACCCTTTGGGAATTACAAGCATTTCATAAAAAACACATTCGAATCCTGTTTAAGGGCACAACTTTATTTGATTATGGCAAAATAAATTGGAATTAGTTATATCATAGACAGGTAAACGGGAGCTGAGTACACAATCCGTCATTCTGCATCAAACACCTCGGGGAAAAAATGTGGCTGGCGTCTTAGGCCTTAATCATTGACCAGGAGAACTCCTTCTTGTACATGCCGTAGGCCAGCCAGTAGAGCAAATTGAACAGCGCAAATGTCATAGGGAAGGCAACACGCGCCACTCGATCAATCAACGAAATGCTGTTCACATAGCCCGCGCCTTGGCGTCCCTGGACGCTCTTTTCGGCGGCCGCATCGCGTTCGCGTTGCCTGCGAAACTTGTCATCGCCCTTCAGACAAAGCCACATCTGACGCATGCGGGAGACAGCGGGCGGCTCGGTTTGGGTGGTGCGCTCCATGGTCGAGGTATGAGAGGAGAGCCTGGGAAATATATGAGCTGGCTCCTGCTGCTGATTCTAGGGGTAGGGCAGAAAAAGGATAGAACATAGCTGACTAATAACTCTGGGCAAACTCACATTGTAAATGGGGCAGCTGAAGGTGTTGCGCTTGGGGTAGCCACCGCCATTTAGGTCCGCTGGCAAAGGCAGCTCACAGTGGAGCGCATCGTGATCGGCAAAGACAAAGACATCGCTGTCCGAGTTGGCCGGCTCGCTGTCGTCGCTGGCCTCTGCCGCATCGGCAATTTCGCCCGTCGTGAAACCCAGCGCCCCTATGTCCTCCCACTCATCGTCCAGCCGGGGTATTTCGCCACTGCCCAGCTTCGTGAAGTAGTGCACGCCAGCGAACTCCAGCAGGGTGGCAATACAATAGAGGAAGCTCATCAGCAGGAACCAGTCCAGGGCCGTGGCGTACTTCACCTTGGGCAAGTCGGTTCGGGAGTCCAGGCTGATAGTGGACAAGGTGAGCACAGCCGTCACGCAGAGTCCGACCCGATCGCTGGTCGCCTCGCGGTGTATCCAGAAGGATACCCAGGACAGCACCACAATCAATATGCAGGGCACATAGACCTGAGCAACGCACAGCCTAAACAATGATAAACAAGGGGAGAATCCAATCCACTCACCTGTATCAAGAAGTAGCCGGTGTGACGCTTTAGATTGAAGGCCACGTGCAGCACGCTGAAGTCGCCTTCGCGACGCGTGGAGGTGAAGTTCCGGTGCATCATGCTGATCAAGTCGAACTGGTTCAGCGTCATGCCAGGCACAAAGGAGACAGCATCGTCGTGGTTTTGCCATTCGTAAACCAGCTGCTGATTGGTGTAGCCATCTGCAAGGGAGGATTAGTGGCAAAGGGAGCAAGGGGAAGGGATAGGCGTATACCCACAACTGCCGATGATGAGTGGACAGGATTGGCGATCCATCGGAAAGTTTTTTAGCTCCATCGGACAGGTGGCCTTGATGGTGAGGCTGCAAAGACAGTTGAGGTTTGAGAACTGGAGATTTGGATGGGAAATGGGGCCAAATCCTACCGCATCGAGTAGAGTATGCCGCCATCCTGATCCAGTCGCAGCAGCTTATTGGGCACGGTAATCGTGTGGATGTGCGAGTGCTTGCCGTTGTAGAAGTAGGTGTCGGGTCGCCAGATTTTGTCCAGCATCTTAATACTCAGCGACAGACTCTTGATGGGGCCCTGGAAGCTCAGCCGCTTATCGCGCCAATACTGACGAAAGTAGCAATCCATTGAGTAGTCCATATCCAGTTCCGAGACGGGTCCCATGCTGCGTATCAGGATGTTGGTGCGCACCACCGTCGGCAGACCTTGTCCATGGGTGGGCAGCTGCGATTGCTCGTAGCGCTTCAAGAGGTTCTCCAGAATGCTCGATATGTTCCGGCTTAGCATGTCCGCCGAGGCAGTACGGGGTCGGGCCTTACGCACCGCCCCGCCCGTGCCATAGGCACTCGTATCATTGACATAGCGACGACTGAGGCGACTTTTGCCCTGGACGGTTGAGAGAGCGCGAAAGGATTCGTATATGCGACTAGCCTTGAACTCGCTGGTTATCAAAGGCATCTTGCTTGGCTGCGCCGGGACAGACAATGGCACCTGCTCCGGCGGCCTGTCAAAGGTGGCAATTCCTTCGCCCCACTGCCGCTCGAGCAGGCTTACGTAAATCAAGAAACTGTGAAAGAGTTCGCATATGGTAATATACCCAAAAATATATGGAGAGCACCCGAAAACCAAGGCCACAGCGAGAACTGTTAAGTGTTAAGTGCATCTGAGATTTAAGTTCTATTTAGCATGCTCGAAACACTAATTGTCCGCAGATTGCCTGCAGAGTGCAGCTGAGCACTCGTCAGCGAAATGAAGTGTCCCGCAACAGCCTAACAGCTCGATGCCAGCAATTCATGTTTCATAATTTTCATGGGTTTTGCTTTCAGCATTGTTCAACACTTGAAGTAGTTTTAGTAATTAAACACTTGAGCTGCAAATTGTTAAGCCAAAGTGAGTCAAGAACGTGCAATGCGTCCAACAAGATACCTCTCAAGGCACAGCATTCTAAGACTCTTAAGAATATTCATTTTTCCCTAAGACTTTACAAATTATTTTTATTCTCAACTTAAATTTTCTGACAGTTTATATGAATTTTTGTTTTTAATTTTTTTGTTTTCGACTCGATGCTCATGCGACCTGCCTACGCCGCAGTTAAGCGGTATAGAAAGTGTGACATTTTTTAACAATGGCAACAACGTTGGCGTCGGCTTTGGCGTCACTGGCAACACGAAATGTACAACAACGACAACAACAAAAAAATACCGTTTACAGGATAACAAAAGAGTGCCTGGATAATTTGTACAGTATGCCCATGACTAGGCGAATGTGTTTCTAAGCGTTTTTTTTTTTTTGCATATATTTAGCTAACCACACACACATGACACTGAATAGAAGGAGTTTCAAATTCCAAAATTTTGGAAAATTTTGGAAAGTCCCTAATGATTTTTTAATATATTTTATGAATATAATACTAATATAAATAACGTTATAAAAATAAAAAATAATATATTCAAATATTATATTTAATTTAACTCACTTTCTTAATTTGTATATAACCTTTTTGAATATTACTTCTAAACTCTTCGAAATTCTGTCAACAATTATTGTGAAACATTTTTATTATAACTTGAGGTAAATTGAATCGAAATTTAGTTTCTATTTAAAATGTTTTCTAATATACATTTTTAAGTTTAGGTGAGTTTCTGAGGCTCTATATCGTAACCATAACTAGGATACCCAACAGAAAAATCTCTAAGCATTCCTGTCACCACTGTGCAATGTGCTGTTTACTGGCCGCGGGTGCTTTTTAAGCTTTTGAACCGCTTAATAATACAAAAAAAAAAAAAACACCAACAACAACATGTAGAAGAAGAACAACAAAACCAGACCGTGTTATTCAGTTCACGACCTTGCGACCGCTTCCAATGATGTGCTGGGGTAATCTTGGCGTTTAGGCGTGAGTGTCTGCAAATTTGTGTCGATGTCGATGTCGATGTCATGCCCCCGGGCTAGTCTTATGCAATGGACTTAGAAATGTGCCCGCATATGTACGCTCTTAATTACTTCCTTTCATAATGCACAGTCAAACACACACACACACACATATGTATGTGTGTGTTGTGGTAGTAGTATGCCAACTTTATAATATAGCGCGTGTAGCCGGCTTGGGTTAGTGAAGCGCACTCACTTAGCATTTTTGCGCTTGTCAATCTCCACCACCTACTTGGCGACACAAAAATTGCTTGATTCGCAAAATAATAGTTACATGTACTGTGTACACACTTGTGCCCCAACCAGCACACACACACACACACACATATATATATATATATATATATATATGTGTGGGTGCTTGCAGCGAGACGGCTTAAACAGCAGCATAGCGCACAATGGCTTTTTTCGAAACTGAGTTTGGCTTTTGGCATTCGTTTGGCCCGGAGTTTTGACTGAAAGCAATGTGTTAATTGAATTTGAATTTAAGCTCTAGCTGGGTACCGAGATAAAAAGATATGTCTTGGCTGGCAGGCAATCAACTTAAGCACACTGCTATGCATGTATTTGAGCTGATGCCGTGCGGTCCCTCGGCAGCTCGGACCACTTGACCGCGTCTGACAGGCTGTTGGCTTGGTGCTCTAGGCGGCTCTAAGTGCCCAGTTGTGC
This sequence comes from Drosophila fulvimacula, assembly GCA_035045555.1. NCBI lineage: Eukaryota > Metazoa > Arthropoda > Insecta > Diptera > Drosophilidae > Drosophila > Drosophila fulvimacula. The sequence continues at coordinate 781,036 of JAWNOX010000053.1, read as the reverse complement.
ACGGGTGTGATTGAGTGATTGAACGGCTGAGGCGAACAGGCGAATGCACTAAATATGACATTAGGTCAATTACTTACCTAGCTAAAATCCGCAGCATAATCATTGCTTTGACAATTATCAACTACATGCAGCACGTGTCGCGCGTATTGGATAGCTCAATGTGTCTTACGAGCCGAGCAACAAGCAATCCATCAAAGTTCGAGTAAGCAAATTGGCTCTGATGCGCTGGCCAAAAACGTTGCGGTCGTCGCTGTTGCACGCTCGCCGTCTAAATCCTAACAAGGCGGCTGAGACAAGCCTAAGTCGGCTCTGGCTCTGGCCAATGGGTCTGGCATGCGCAAAGCATCCATCAAACCCAACACTGTGCACTTGCAACATGCAACGCGACCTGTGGCCAATGCCTGCTCCTGCCACCGCTACTGCCGCTGCTGCTGTTACTCTGCCATCCATCAGAGCACGGCCTCGGCAAGGATCCCCCATTGCCTGAGCATTATTTATTTATAAACGCATTGCCGCTTATTGCTTTTGCCTATTGCTTAGCCAAATTAGTAAGTACTTTGCAATTAAATTTCACTCATAAATATTCATTTGAATTCCAGATGAGATTGGCAAAAGTCACTGAGTACAAAACTATTGCAAAATATAATCAAATTTAATTTAAGTCCAATTTAAAAATTCAATATTTATATATAATAATATGCATTAAATATTTAATATTCATAATAATATAATACAATACTTAATATAATATACATTTAAGTTCTAAATTCGTTTTTTTATTCAAAAAAAAAACGGTCAACTCAAACTGCTTTGGCGCTGACTTTGCGGGCTTAATCGATAGCTCAAAATTATCGATATTTAGCAACTGCAATTCAAATAACGGTAATTGCACAAACTTAAAATGGCGATCGATATGAATTAACTGACAGTTTCAATTACTTCAATAAGCAATTGATGTTAACTAATTATTTATCAACCTTAAATTAAAAATAAACAACTTAAAACTATTCGCATATTCTCAGACGCATATTCCCCGTTCATAAGGCATTTCATGAGCAATTCTCTTGTAAATTTCACTCAAGTAATAACCACACTTAGCAAGGCATCTCAGTTGACAGTTTGCAGTGTTTTGATGAACATCTTTAGGTATTTTCTGATGCAAATAGCATAATTATTTATTATTTTATTTACATAAAAGAAATTTTGGTTTCTGATTTTCCAGCTAAATATAATATTTTCTACTGCAAAAGTACTTACAGCAAAGTGGCAAACACTAGCCAGCATTTAGACAGCTGCCTTTACTCTCTCATCCCCCCTATGCCCAAATACCCATTTTTATAATAAACATCCACATCGTCTTTTTTCTGTTGTGCACATAAATAGTTGTGAGTTTATTCAATAAAAATCTGAAGGATTCGATTCAGCACATATGGGAAGGAATGATGGGCTGCTGAAGACGCATTTCATTGACGCAGTTGAATGTAAATACAATTTTGTAATGGACAAAAATGTTGTAAATACTTATATATGTATATATACATATATGATTGACAGATATCATCATCATATCTTTTGCTCGCCCTTAGCTGCCAGTCAGTGTTTAGTATTCATCATATAGCTCTCTCCCTCTCTCTGTCTCTCGACAACTCCTTTGTGCTAAAATAGACCAATTCAATTTCAACCCGAAATAATAATAATCTAATCCAACCAGCGAAACACCCCACTTCACATCGACAACAATTGAAAACTATTTGGGAAAGTTGTAGCAAATAATGCATTCTATTCTTATCATTCTTATCACATCAAAGTCAAAATGCTCAACCAAATTGTAGACGAATTGCATTTTTTGTATGTTTCTTTTTCTTTTTTGCTTGTGTTTGTTTTGTTTTTGAGGTGCAGCTGCCGAAGCTCGTGCTTAGAGATAGATTTTTATGCTCAGCGCCAACTGCGAAATGGGAATATCTTAGCGATAATATCTGAAAGTAGAACAAAATATGGCATTAGCATAGCCAGATTGGGAAGAGCATGCGATTGCAGTTAACTATAGCCCTGTGTCTGAGCTCAACCCTGAACTGTAGCCAAATCATAGCTTGTCGTTTAGCCCGTCGATAATAATAATTTACTGTCTGGCGCGGCGGGCTTGGGTCTAGCTATGCCAATCCAAACAGCTTCGGGAGTCAGTCTGAGCTGCGCCTTGATACGATTACGAAACTAAGCTCCACTTGATGCCAATTATAATTTGGATATACACGAATATATATATATATTGTTTAATTTTGCCAGCAAAATTTTATTAAAAATTTTTTATTTTTTTTTTTTGGTTTTTTTTTTTAATTTTCTTTTTTTTTTCATCGCACCAGACAGTGAAATTATAGTTAATGCATTAAAATATCTATAGTTATACATATAAAAAGTAGTTGGTTTTGAAGTGTTTGTATATAATAGAGTGTAAACATACACACACACACACACACACACACACATGCAGACTCATGTCAAAATACATGTATAAAATGCATTTGTTGTTGGATTTAAATTTTTGCTTTACATAATATACATGATTATTACAGCTTAACATGTGTGCGTGTGTGGGTGTGGGTGTGTGTATGTGTGTGTATGTGTGTGTGTGTGTGTGTGTGTGTGTGTGTGTGTGACATATATTGTCACAACTTGGCATAGATATGAACATGCATGTTAATAATAACCCTTGATTTGGAGACCGTCTTCAACCATCTCTTTGGCAGTTGCATGTGAAAATATCAAACGTATGTGAGTGTGTGTGTGGTGTAAGTGTGTGTGTGTAGAACAAATTGAATGAAAAGTTGTTATTAAACTAATATATATATATATAAATATATAAAATTGATATGGCAGCAAAGTTGCTATAGCAGTGAGCACAAACCATAGGCATAGAACGGATGTTAGTTGGGGTTAGCTTGTAAAAGAGAATTGAGAATTAGCGAACAAATTAAATGTGAGTTTTAACTAAAGGAAAACTGCCTTAAATTAGTATGTACTATAAAAGTGTACACATATATATGTGTGTGTGTGTGTGTGCGTATGTGTGTGGGTGTGTGGGTGTAAAGCAGCATATTCAAATTGTTGCTGCATATTTGCCTTAGTGAGAACGTAAAAACATATACATATATTAAATTTTGATGTTTTGTTTTTTTTTTTCGCTTTCATATTTTATTTTGTAATAAATTTTAATTGGTTTTTGAATGTTTTGTGGCTGTTTTTTGTTATGTTTTGTTTTGTTTTGCTTTTGTGTTGTATTATGCTTAGTTGTTAGTGGTTTTTATTAATTTTTGTTGTTTTTATTATGTTTACTTATTATTTTAGACCACATTATGGACCATTTTTGCATCCAATTGGCAACTTACAGCTAGATTGTTATTATTTAATTCTCCTCAGCCTCATACATATGAACGCGCGTATGCATCTATGTACATATAATTCATAAATCTTTATCTTAATTGTGTTAAGCGCCATACATTTCAGTTGTTTTCTTATTTTGCTTCATTTTATTTCTTGTCTTGTGGTATATTATTTTTATTATTATATATTTTTTTTTAATTTTAATTTGTTTTTTTTTTCTTCTCAATATTTGTTTATTATTTTAAGTTTATTAACAGTTAACAGTTCTTTAGAAATGGCTTCAAAAAGTTTATTATTAATGAACATTTGTTTACTCGTCTCTCCAATATTTGTTCCTTTTCTAATATTCCTTGACAAACATACGGTGTGAGGTCTTTGCTTTTTGTGTGTATCTGTGTGTGTGTATGTGTGTGTATGAGTGTGTGCCAAACTTCTGATGCGCCTTTATTGCTTTCCATCAACTCTTTCAACATGTGTATATGAACTAGCTCGCAAATTGCCAGTGTCTACACATAGAAATACATACATATTTTAAATACGAATCGAATTGATGAATTTGAAATGCTCAATTCCATTTGAACAATATACATACATAGATATATACATATACATATACATATTCATATACATACTGACATGTGTATGTATATATATATATTTACATAAGTATATTGCTTTTGTACTGCCTTAAAAATTATAAAAAAAAAAAAAAAAATTATCATTTTGTATTTGATCTTGCTAGAGAATAATATAAGTAATGCCTGCTCTGATATTTTCTATTTTAATGTGTGTGAAATCTTATGAATTGAATATGCTAATTTTAATTTATTTTGTTTTTTTTCCTATATTTTCGACCATCGGTTCCCTTGAAAGTGGTGTAAAGAAATGTCTGATCTTGCGCGTATACCCGAGTCAAATGATAGTTGAAACACACTTAAAGATCAGCAAATCGAGATCTAATAGTATATGTATACATATGTATATGTATTAGCAACAGATTTAAATTCGTTTCAGTATTTTGGTTTTCATCATTTTCTCATTTTTGTTTTTGTTTTTGGTTAGCGTTAGGAATACGTATCAGAAGTTCGGGCATTAACTGAGGACCGTCAACAGCAGCAATTTTACGGTCTAAGCACATATTGTTGATATATATATATACATATATATAGAGTGTATATATATATATGCGATATGTGAGATTTTTATTATGATTTATTTTTTGTTTTTTTTTTCGTTTAGTTTTTTCCTTCATTTTGGACTAAGTATATAAGTATATTTCATATGAGCTTGTTGTAGTAGTTGTGTGAGTGTGAGCGTGTGCGTGTGTGTGTGTGCATATGGCATGTGTGTGTGTGTATATTGAGCATTCATTGGCTTCTAAATTCATGTTAGGCTTATGCGTTGCTTTCAAGAAATTTATTTAATTTATTATTGCTGCTCTCACGTTGCTGTTGCTTGTTGTTGTTGTTGGTGTTTTCCTTTGGTTGTTTATTGTATAAGTTTGATTTCTAGATAACAATTAATTGGGTTTTCATTTTTCTTGTTGCTTAATGGCTTTGGGTTTCATTTGCATTTGGGTTTTTTAATCTCCTGTGTACCGTTTTTTTTTGTTTTTTTTTTTTGTTTTTTTTTTTTTTTTGCTTATTTTATAAGTGTCTAATTCATTTATTCAAATATTTAACCTATTTTACTTTTTTTTTCACGTCACACACACACGCATATGTGTGTGTGTGGGTGTCACTGTGTCTGCGCCTTTGCATGTGTATATTTATGTATATCAATAACAATACCATTTTTGTTTTTTTAGTCAATCTAGCTTAGATAATATCATATTTAGCGGCCGACTACGACTGCGCTTGTCACAATAAAAACCAATCAATATCATTAAGAAATTTTCTTACTTAGTATAATTCATAATTCATATACTATATAGATATATATGTATATATGTGTTAGTATATATCTTCTCACACACAATCGTGCGCATGCGTAGACACATGCACACGGATTTGTACGCTTCGCTTGAATCAATTTGAGTCACATGCTGTCTTAAGTCTTAACGCTTACAATTAAAATACAAATTTTTCACTAATTTTCATTTTGGTTTTTCTTTAAGTTAAGTTTTCTAAATTCCCGAAGGTATTGATTTTCTTCATTTTTTACATTAGCTTAGTATACGACAGAGCGTATCTCTCTCTCTCTCTCTCTCTCTCTCTATCTGTCTGTCTGTCTGTGTGAGTGTGTGTTAGGAGTGTAAGTTAGGAGTACTTATCATATGTATGAATGCTTATAAGTTGTCATCATTTCAAATACTGTTTTGTGGATTCACATGAGTCTAGATGAATATTTTGTTTTTTTTTTTTTTTTTTTGGGTTGCCTATGAACTCTTGCATGCATTAATTGCCAATTAGCCAATTTGCCTAGACGTGGGTGTAGTTGTGTGTGTGATTTTAGCAGTGGCTAGGCCAAATTGCCGTGCAAACAATACATACACACATACATACATATACACATATGTGATATATGAATAACTAACTAGTTAACTATCTCTCTGAACATGCATTCACATTACGTATTCGCTAAGTGGGCTGGTGTGGGTTCGCTGTTGGAGGGTCTAAACAAATTCTTGCACATAACACACACAAATATACATGTCCTGATACATTGATACTAAGAAGTTTTGAAGCCATATTACATCCACATAGTGTAAAGAATGCTGCCCGCTGCCCGCTGCCCGTTTGGCATCAGTTTTGAGGGAAAGACTTGATGCCGCTTTATCGTCATCGTCAAGAAAGCTCAGCCAAAGTCAGAGTGGACGATGGCTATGAGAAGACCATCGAAGGCACTTTCCTTATCACCTTTGAGAAAGTCGCTAATATCAATGGCATCCAATATTTTCTAGATCAAAATTACAAACAATCAAATGGGGGGAGGGGTTGTAACAAAAAAGGCGCCTGGCTCAGTCTCGCCCAACTGTGGCAAAATTTTACTCCTGCGAGTTGTGGGCGTTTGCAACAAATTAGTTAAATCTGATGAACACGTCTATCAGAACAGAAAGTGACTTGGCCGTTGAGTTTGATGAACGATTGAAATGCATGGCGCCCCCAAATGGGTCAGGTCCTCTTATGATAAATCCTAGCCCAGCCAGATATATTTTTATATTTATATATATATATATATATTTGATTCGACAACAAATAATATATAAATGTTGCCTTTAGTTGGATGCTGTTTTGTTTTGTTGCGACTTTAATCTACTTATAATTGACACGAAGAAACAATTATGCGGATGTTGGAAGGGACAATTCGACCGAAAACATGCCGAGTGCATATTTCCCCCAATAGATTGGCTCATACAAATATATAAAACATACCTATGTATGTGTACATGGTACATACATATATATATATAAATATTTATGAAAATGTGCATAGCAATATACATACACACACAGACATACATATATATATATATATATATATATATATATATATATATATATATATATATATATATAGAACTATTTGCTTTTGGGTTTGCCCTTAAAAGTATGTATGGATTTCATCGTTTCATCATCTTGCTTATTGGATTCTTGATTCTACTCAATTGGATCAACAACTAGCTAGCTATGTATGTATTTACATATGCTAACATGTCTCTCAACTAACATGCATACATTTATTGGAATTCTTATACAACATTCATTCATATAGTAAAGTACTAGCTAATGAAACTTTGTTCCATCTCTCTCGCTCTCGCACACTTGCAATGTGCATGCATGCACTTATACATACATACATACATACATACACATACATACATACACACAAACATATACATTCACAGATCTTAATGCTTATTGCCTCTGCATGAGAATGTCAAGTGTGAGTTGAATGCGATCTTATTCGAACTAATCATATCTTTAGTCATCAATGGCTAGCTAGTGTACATACCAAGTGTTAGTTAGCGCCAAATGCAATATATGTATATATTTATGTATATATATTAATCATTCAATCAATTTTAGATGATTTTCGAATTTGGGTTACTTGAAATGTTATGCAATTATTAATTATGTAAATTGAAAATTTGGTCGGCTGCAAAACTGTGAGAGCTGAGTGAATGCATGAATTACTTAATTAGCCTCATCATAGATCTATAATTGTTATTGTTACAGATGTTTTGCTTAACTCGTAGTGTGTGTTTAACCGTTAGCCTTATCATAATAAAACGCATTATGCCTATTATAAATGGGTAACCGTTAAGTTAAGTTAAGTTATTCAATGTGAATCGGCGGCACACTGTGCCACAAAATCTATCAGTCGTTATCAAATTTGCCCATATCAAGGGTAACTTTTTTGTTGCATGTGCACAAGAGTATATAATTCGTAATATTGTTTTGTATACATGCATATACATATGCGGTATATATGTGTGTATATATATGTATATCTGCATCATCAGCAAGATACGGCAGATACGGGGTCTTGTACATATGTAAATATGATTTGCCTATGTACAAAGTACTCATTCCTCTTCTGTTTGGCAATATTAGCTATATCGAGATCAAACTAAGTATTAATTGTTACTATATAATTCAGTATGTATATATATATATATATTACTATTTGTTTTTCATTTCATATTTACGCATATAGTTCTACGACAAAAAAAAAAACTGTATTCTCTAGAACAGGAAATAAATTCTCCCTTATTATAGCACACATTACACAGATTTGTCTTTTGAAGTTCCATAATACTCGTTATGTTTCGTATATCAGCTGGCTAAGCTATTGGTTTACGTAAATATTATTATTATAATTATTATTAATAATGGGGTAAGTTTAGCCTAGAAAGTGCTTTCAAAACTTCTATTATAGTTATTTCCAGCTCTGGTTTTATCCGTGTGTATATATATATATATATATATATATATATATATATATATATATATATATATATATATATATATATATATTGATGTATATGTCATAACAAACGTGTGTATGCATGTGCGCATGCATCTCTGCATGTCTTGGTATTTACAGTTATTATTACATTCATTAAATTTATATTACTTTCTGTTCAGGCGTCGCCGGCACGTCTGAGGTACTTATGTATGTACATACTGGTATGTAATTATGTTAAGTATAAAAATTCTTAAATTCTACATTCACATTTAAATCAAATACGTGCACACACGTCGCTCTCTCTCTCTCTCTATCTTTCTCTGTCTCTATCTCTTGCTCACTGTCTGTATTGGCATGCATGAAGTTCACCATATGTATGTATGTTTTTATTTGTCAATATGTACATATGTATGTATGTATGTATGTATATATGTATACATGCGTGTCTGTGAGTGAGTGCAACGGCCTTTAATCAATTACTTTGCTTGGGGTTTTCGATTTTTAATTCAATTTCACATATAGTCTATAACTAGATGCATGTGTGTGTGTGTTGTAAGTACTTACTCGTATGTATGCATGCATGAATGTATGTAATGTATGTACGTTATTAAATATGAATATGTATGCTAATTGTATTATTTTCAACTTTTGCTTTCATTTTCATTTCGTATTGTTTTCATATTCGTTTCATTTTCATTTCATTTTCCTTTTTCCTTTTCATTTTCTTTTTCTTTTTGTTTTTTTTTTTCCTTCTCTCTTTTAACTATTTTTCCTAATAAAGTTTGCTCTGAACGGTCGCCTGCCTCGGCCAGCCAGCCATTTAGACATTGGCCAGAAAACGGAATAGCCTTACGCTAAGCTAAAGATGTTTGAACTGTCAATGCTTATATTCCGGGTAGCAGCCATTCTCGATTATTTGACCGGATTGACTGTTGTTGCTGCTGCTGGTATCGATTGATTGTTGTTGATGCTGATGCTGCTGCTGCTGCGGCTGCTGATGATGATGCTGATATTGCTGATGTTGATGCAATTGCAGTTGATGGAGCTGCAATTGTTGTTGGCTTATGGCCGCCGTGTCGCCCGATTGCGATTGCAACGTGCGGCGTGTAGCTGGTTGGATAACACTTCCACTGCTTTCCGTCTCCGTTGAGGGTGGCGAGGGGTAATAGTCCCTCTGACTTACATTTATACCATTTGGGACGACTGCCATAGCCATTATAGAGCTGTTGTTGGCTGCCGCCGCCGCCGCCGCTGCTGCCGCTGCGGAGGATTGATGATCGCCGTGGTGCTGGTGCGGATGCTGATGGTGCATAACGTTGTTCGTTGTAGCTCCCGACATGGGCACGACGCCGCTGGATTGTTGGGAATCCGACATTGTGCCGGATTGCGGCTGGTCCAATACCACGACGGATACCACATCCTCACTCGCCCACCGGGCTAACTGTTGTTGAGCTTGAATAAAGTCATCACTAGAAAATAATAATCGTAACAGGAACAACGGTACATGGTAAGAACACAAGGGGGGCACATCAGGACACAGGACCATAAGGCTGGGTGGACTGGTGCAGGCACATTGACCTTCCTCTCACACAGGACAGAAGAGACGACGACGAGTGCTAACAAAGCATATAGACAAGCTCATTCATGTTCAGCATCTCAAAGCAGAGCCACAGCATCGATATGACAAAAATCGTTAACACAAATTCATGATTTAATGTTATAGATAAAGAAACACATGCACACAATATCAAGGCGGGAGCAAGGGTTGAGGTTAAGGTAAAGGTAAAGTTGAGAATATATACTCTATAACTTATAGTAAAGGTCAAGTTGAGAATATATACTCTATAACTTATAGTGCTACAATACGACAAGCTGCGGTTTACAGCCGTTTTGTTTGAGAGATCAAATGAAGGGTAGTCACTGAATAATATGTATGTATAAGGTCTTAGGTCTCTTTGAGGCAACTAGGTAAAGAAACCGGGCTAAATCATTTAAGACGAAAAGCTATTGAGATTTAGCTTAGAAAAACTTCTAGAAATTTGAGTTCATGACGTAAGCAAAGTGTATGTGAAAAGGGGGTAGCGGGCTAGATGATATTTTTCCTATGATGAAAGTTTTCCTATTATAAAATTTTTCTATGAATTCAATTCTTGAGAATTAAATCAATTTAGACGATCAATCAGAAAGAAAAGAAAACTCAAGTTTTAGCTTTGTAAAGAGATAAGTAAATTACTAGAAAAATCAACTTATGAACTTTGGGATCTGTGGGATCTATGAAATACTTATTTATTACAAAACACTGAAAATGCCAAGGCACCAGGTCAGTCCTTAGAGCGATAGCTAACAAAGGATTGTGAATGTTAAGAGGATGGACGACTGACTGACTGTTGCGAATGGGAGACGATTGGGTGCGACAGTGACTGAGGTGGAGAGGCAGAGACTTACCTTTCGCTTTCGGGCGTCTCCTGTGGATCTAGTCGCGTGTCGAGGGCGCCGCGCTCATGATGATCGGCGCTCTCATAGATGCCCTCGTCATCCTGGTGTAGGTGCGTGTGCGACGAGTGGTGGGATGAATGGGGTCCATGAGTGGCATGTCCATGAGCGTGCGAGTGGTGTGTGTGGTGTCCGAATGCGTGCGGAGAGTGCGACTGATGCGTTGTATGGCGGCCAGTGGGCGCCTGCGTGCGGTAGCGTCCGGCGTAGGCAAAGCGCGAGTCCTCGTCAGAGCGGGGCCGACAACGGCTGCTGTAAGACGGGTGGATTGTAGCTGTTTTCTGAGATTGAGCTGCTTGCTGATTCGAGCTGGCGAGATCAAAAAGCAGAGAGCAATCAAAGAGTCTTTAGCATAATAATTGAGCGAGACAAACGAAAAAGATAAACGCAAAACGGGATGGGGATTGGGATAGCGAGACCGAGACCGAGTCAATAAACAGACATTAAAATCAATAAAACAAATACCAAAAACATAAATAATATACCAAACACCAGTTGAGAGCGAACCCTATTTCGTATCTGACTATATAGAGAGAGAGAAGGGTCCATGGGTTTTTTTTTTGTGAAACCTTTATCATGTAAATGTTTTCATTTTTTTTATAGGCGTGGCAACGCTTGTGAAACCAACCTTTATCACACAAGATATTCCAGTCTGAAGCCTGCAAGAAATGCGAATAGAAAGTTGCGTTGGCTAAAGTTCAGTATAAATATCAGCCATCCAAAAGCGGACAGCGTACATGCTCATCTTGGTTTATTGTATATGTGTGTGTGTGTGGTGTGTGTATGTTTGTCTGTTGCATGTTGTGTGTGTAGTATGTTAAATGCGCTTGTTCCAGTTAGCTCTATGCTGGCAATGTCTGCAAATGTTGTGAAGAATGTTAAAGCCATATATATGTTGATTAAACGCTAGAACGCCATTAATAGTAAGTGTGTGAGAAGCAACTGCCGCTACGATTCGATCTGGTTATATAGAGTTTATGCACAACTTGGGTGATACGATTAAACGAGTAGTACAAATAATATTTATTGCGGTTATAAGACAAGCATTTCGGTACTGTTCTATATAAGTACATACGGTTTTTTGTTTCGCAATGCACACAGCTGTTGAGTACATTCCATAAAATATTACGAGTACCAGCAAAACCTACGCTAAGTCAAATAAGGTACGAGTAAGTAAGGCGTATGCGTGTAACTGTATTTGCATGTATGTGTGTGTGTCTCTCTGTGTGTGTGTGTGTGTGTGTGAGTATCTGTATTAGATGCAAAATAAATGTAACTCCTAGAAGCGTTTATCGGATTTGTCGGACTCGGCATTAACTGTTTGGTTCGGGATTAGTTGGGTAATTGGATTTGGCATTAAATAAACAATAATAATCGAAATCGAAATCGTTATCGTTATCGTTATCGAAATCAAGTAATCGAATTCGAGACTAACCCTTGCGAGGACTCACTACAAGCAGCGGAACTATCTAATCTATAGTGACGATCGGCCTCGGTTTCCGACATGCGAATATCCTCGGAGCCACTGGGACTCATGTGACGCGACGAGTGATGCTCCAGCTGCCTTATCAGATCCTCCAGATTGCGTATGCGCAACGGCCCAGTCGCCGGGGTATCATCATCATCCGTTGGCTGCTGTTGCAGAGTCAATCCACTTGGTTGATGTAGCTGATGCTGCGATCGATGATGATGCATGAGCGCGCCGGTATGACCGATTGAACTACCCAAGCCAGAAGCACCGCCAATTCCACCAAGACCACCGCCCACACCTCGGACGCCGCTCATGTCGGAGCCCATCGTTAAGCCACCTAGCCCGGAACCACTGCCATCCAACAATATGGCATGTGCTGCGGCGCTGTCGCATATATTTTCGCGCGAGCTCGACTTGGAGCCGCTGGCCCGCTTGTACGTCTCCGCCGTGTAGCCCAGCTGGGCATTGCTGCAGTCCTGCAGCGTTTTGCGCAACATCTCTTCGCTGAGGCTGCCACTGCCGACGGGCGTATTGCCAGTGCCGGTGCCGCGATGAGACGCCGCGTTGCGGAGCGCCTCCAAAATATCCTCGTGATAGCCGTTGAGTGACTTCAAAGTACGCTCCACCTCTGAGGCAGCCGCACCACCAATCGTTGAGGCCTGTGTGCCGTCCTGTGTGATCAGCTCTAGATTGTCCGACTGGCTGTCATCGCACCACTTGTCTTTCAGCTGCTCGCCATGCACTAGTCCGTAGCCGTGCTTCTTCAGTATGCCCTTCTCTGTGGCGTCCAATCGAAATTCACACGTTGTACATGCAAAAGAACATACAAATGTTGGTAGAGTCAGACAGCAGAGAGTGCACAGAGCTCGTCGTATACAGTAGTGGAAGTAGTAGTAGTAGAAGTGGTAGTGGGAGTGGCAGTAGACATTACAGTAGTAGTAGTAGTATGGTAAAGGAGTAGTAGTAAAAGTAATAGTAGAAGAAGTGGTGGAACTAGTAGTAGAAGTAACACTAAAAGTTGTAGATGTAGTAGTAATAGTCATAGCTCAAATAGTGGATAAGTAGTAATACAAGTCGCAGTATAACAAGTCCTATTAGTACCAGTAGAAGTAGAAGTACGACTAGTATAAATTGTATAGAAAATAATAGTGGATGTAGTACAAAAAGCAGTAGAAGTAGTGGTAGAACTGCAGTAGAAGTGTAGTAAATGTAGTAATATAATTAGTAGTACGAGTAGTACAAATAGTAGTAAATCTGTAACAGAAGAGCAGTAGAAGTAGTAGTATGAGTAGTACTAATAGCAGTAAAATTAGTAGTAGTACGAGTAGTTGTAGAAGAGTCGCAGATGTAGCTGTACACTTATTAGTAAAGTAGAATAAGTACCAATAGTAGTAGTCAAAGCGGACTCGCAATAGTAGTAGAAATTGTAGTGTTAGTAGTCGTAGTTATAGTAGAGATTACCACAAAATTATTCACTTATTTACAATAATTTGTTCAGTTCAATATTTAAATCGAAAATTTACTCCACTTAATCCCTACTATCGTAATATGTTCTAATAAAAAAATAGTGTACTAAAAATCTTATATTTTATTACATATTGCAGACCAAAATAGCTCCTTCAGATTTATAATCTAGAAAATATACATCATTTTATAAAGATATAAAATAAAAATCACAAAAAACACGAATCACGTTAAATTAATCGAAAATCGATTATTTGTTATCGAAGTAATACTTTCAGCGTAGAAAACTAAATGTCACATAAGAAATTGGAACCGACTCCAAGGTTGAATATATTTAGCGGTTGGCTTGAACTATCAAATTATATATATATATATATATATATATATATATATATATATATATATATATATATATATATATATATATATATATATATATATATATATATATATATATATATATATATATATGTTAATTACAAAAGATACGTATATCTAAAGCTAAGTTAAAAATGCCTTAGGAAAATATTTATTCATTAATCGTAATATAATATTATATTTTTTCTTTATTATGAAACACTTGAAGTAGACCTTGGAATGCTGAAAATGTAATATTTGTAACTTTTAGACTAAGTCAAAGAAGCTTTTTAAGAGAACGAACAAATTATTCTAATATTTTGGAATGCAGAAAAAGTTATTGATCATTAGAAATAATAATGAGTTAGACAAACAGATATGTGTGTATTGTATGTGTGTTGTGTATACAACTAGCTTTACAATAAGTATGGCAGGTCCTTCAGACTCCAGCTTGTATTTAGTTGTTAATTATTGTATTGTATATAGGGTAACTATAGCTTATGACTACAAATCAATTTAAGAACGTTGAACATATTGTATTGCAGTAGTAGTTGCTGCAGATAGTAACAGGAAACGGCAAAGGCACTGAGTTATATAAAATAAGTTATATGTATATATTTATATATACTAGATAAGAACGTCAATTACTTTTGGTATACCTATGCATAGCAATATGATACGTATACGATATTTGGCTGAGAACTGTGTGAGATGATGGCCGCTAGTGAATGAATATATAAATACATATATATATGAAGTGCGATTCAGACATATATATATATATATATATATACATATATATATTTATATGTATGTTTATGTATAGGGAATGTTTTTATTAACCTGCATGTGATTGATCGTCCTCACCACCCGTCGTATAGCGACGTCCATGTAGGTTCTTGTCCCTGCATGAAATTGGAAAAGAAACAACAAACGGAAAGCAAATACGATAGAGAAATGCATCAAAGACATAAATGTAACGAGGCGTGTTAAGTAGGACTGGATGGGCGGAGGTTGGGCGTCTTAGTTGGCTGGGTGGTTGGGCGGTTGTTTATGGATTGAAATATGGAATTACTCACCTGAATCCGGCCTGATTGGCATACACCAATTTGCTGGAGCCATCCAAGGATACCTCCTCGACGGAATGATGGTTGGGCGCCGTTGCCGCACCGCCGTAGCCCTTCGGTATGGGCTTTTTCGAGAAGGGCGGATCGTACTTAAGGGTGGTTGTTTTGCGTCTATGTTGATGTTGATATCGACGTCAGAGTTGTTTGGTTGTTTTTGTTATTGTTGTTGTTTATTTTATATGATTTATATAGATGTATGTATATACACACACATATACATACATACATATATATATATATATATATATATATATATATATATATATACACGCATATACACACATACACATATATATATTTATATATTTAAGTTATGGGATTTATAGTATACACACAGGACACATACATATATACGTATGTGAATATACATATATATGTACACATGTATTTGGCGTTGAATGGTGCGTATGATTTTTGGATTTATAATTCATTATGAAATTATTTGTATTGGATTATATACAAAATCAGTTGGAAACGTATTTTGGCATGGTCGATGGATTTAGTCGTAAGTTGGTTGATTTGGTTGATTTGGTTGATTTGGTTGATTTGGTTGATTGATTGATTGATTGATTGGTTGATTGGTCGTTTGGTTGGTTGGTTGGTTGATTGAGATGTGTATGAGGCGAAGTAAATTTGCCAACATACACACACCCACACGGACAAGCAAACAAGCATACATGGGGTCACACAGACACACACACACACACACACACATACACACACGCAACACATACATTTAGAAGCAGACACACACATACAGACACAGACACACATTCACGTCATTTGATAGGATGTGGGTGTGTGTACACGTGGCACACGTACATTTAGTTGTTTGTTTTAAATTTCGATTTTGTATTTTGATTTTGATTTCAATTTTTGATTTGATTTGATTTTTATTTTGATTGATTTTGTATATATATAAATATTTATATATATAAAAATTTTTTTTTTTTGGTTGTTGGTTTCGGTTTATTTTTGTTGATGTTGTTGTTGTTATTGTTGTAGTTGTTGTTGTTGTTGTTGTTGGGAAACGAAAGGTTATGATGAGATACTTGATTAATAATATGCTCGTAATAGAATTGTTGTTTTTTTCTTTTTTTCGTATTTGTTTTTTTTCTGTTTTTTTTTTCTTTTTTTTTGTGGAAAAAGTAAAATCAAGTGCCACACATAAAGAATTTTGTTATGCAAATATAAACACAAATGGAAATACATACATACCCATACGAAGGAATTTGTGTGCAATTTCTTTTAGATGCTTGAATATTGACTCTGTTTTCGGTTTAACACAAATATTTGCGATGGGTGTGCATGTATTTTAGCAATACATTGAATGTGCCTCAAGGTAAGGAACAAAACGAACGTAAAAACAAACAAACAAACAAACAAACGAAACCAAACACAAGACACAAAAGCATAATGTATGTACACAGAATGTAAATGCAATAACAATAATGACATTCTCGAATGAAAAATGTTATGCCAGAACAAAGAAATTGTTTGGAAAATTTTTATAGTTCTGTTAAATCTTTTTTTTTTTTTTTTTTGGATTAGCACATTATCAATGAAAAATTGTTGTCAAAAACACGTCAACGACATAACACGAAACACAAAAAACTGTATAGGTTTTCACGTTTATCAAAATGGAATGTAGACATTTATGTATGCAAGGATTACGAACAATAGTAATAGATTGTGGGCACGGACAGGTGGACAGGTGGACAGGTGGACGGGCGGGAGGTTAACTGTTTTTTTTTTTTTGAAGACAATGCATCGGAACGAACGCATACACACATACGGACGCAAACATACATAAAATCATACACGCACACATTCACACTCACTCACTCATACATTTGTCATACACTCAGACACATTATGGGGTGGAGGGGAGACACAGATATATATATTAACATAAATATATATATAGATAGATAGATATACACAAAGAATGTGAACTAGATGGAATAAATCACATTTGAAATACACGTTGACAGGCTTGAAAATAGTTTCTCAGTTAGCCCAAGTAAAATGAACACAAATTCAGTAAGAGAAAGACAGAGATAGAGAGATAGAAACAGAGCGCAAGAGATGGACAAACATAGATAAATAGTTAAAGAAAGAGCGACAAGCATGGATGAGACGTAAGTACTTACAAACAGTAAATAACATAATGAAAGCTGAAGGTCGAATGGCATTGGGTACATGTATGTATATATCGGTGTGTTTATTTACATGTATGTATATGTGTTGGTATTTATACATACGCAGGTGGACTGTGTGCTGTGCATGTGGTGCACGTATGCATGTCCAAAAATTAATGGCATCCAAATATTGATACAATTTCGTAGCTTGAGGCCAATTTGCGAAGAGTCAAGCAAATGTGATTGCTCGTTGCTCGCATCAAAGGAATTTTCAATATTTTTCATTGCATACTTTTAGGCTGCATTTAAATTTCTCGACTTTCCAGAGATAAATATTGGATTGGTATATTAACTTATTTGCTATGCATATATGCACACACACGCACAGTAAAGAAAGACAGCCTTGTGTGAAAAGCTGATGGGTTTTCCACATATATGTGTGTGTGTGAGAGTGTGTGTGTGATAACTTAGTTGAATACCAGAATTGAAAATCGGATAATAGGATATGGGGTAATGGTATGTATTGTGAGTATGGCGACACACACATTTGCGTGTGTGTGGGTATGAGTGTAAGTATGAGTGTGGTTATGCGTGTGTGTTAGTGTACGTGTGAGAGTGTATTGCGTTAATATCGAAGATCGATGCACTTACGATAGTACACAAAGAAATCCCACAGACTCACACAAATACAAATACACAGCTCTCTCCCTCTTGCTCTTGCTCTAGCTCGCTATGTGTGCGTGAGCAGGTGCATTTGTATTATGTGCGAGTATTGAGTATGCTTTCTGTGCGTATATTGTATTCAGTTTAGTAGTACATTTGCAATTAGCTCGTGATGGCAGCTCTTAAGAAACATCGCTGGCTCTCTCAGCAGAAAGCACCACCATAACTCAAAGTCAGTTTCGTCTATGTTGGGCCCTATGCACACAAAAGATTGACAGCTCCAATCTGGCCAATTGGAGGCGTGGCAAGTGCCAATGGGCAAACGCCGTCCCCCAACCTATCATACAATATTGTTATTATATATATCGACTGTATGCATGCAAATGCATACGCCTTCGGTTAACAATTTGGCTTTGGGCTGCAAGTAAGCAAGGAAGCTTGGTTTTGCTTATGGTCTCTGTTCTACATGGTGTGTGTGTGTGTTTGTGTGTGTGTGTGTGGGTGTGCGACTGTGTATATGAGACTGTAACTAAGCATCAATCGCAATGATGAGGCATACCTAATATGTAAGTACTTTGGCATATGCATTAGTTTATATAGTATTTCGATAGGGGTTTTTATTGTTTGTTGTTGTTATTGTTGTTGATATTGTTGTATTGTTTGTTTATTTTTAAATAGCTTCTTTTTTGGGGGGGTGGGGGTTTACTAAACTGAACAAAAGTAGTAATGAAAATAGTCAACAAGATCGGCGATCAGCGACGCTCTGACCACAATATCCATTTCGTGTAGTGGCCATGTTCAAATCTTTTTTTTTGTTTTTTCTTTTTTTTTTGATTTCTCAATCATTAACAATAATCAAAAAATTATTAATAGTTACTAATATTAGTTGGAAACGCAAAACAAATCGGCTATGTATTGAAAATAATTATTGGGAAATAAAATATAAATATGCATATGTTATTATCTCATGTACTTCGTGTACTACTACTCCCCCCCATTGCTCCCATTCAATTCGTTTCCCTACGTCGGAGAGGTGAATAGACGCGCATGCAAATCACTTAAGGTAAACGCACTATATATATGTTAAATATATATATAGCAAATTATATATATATATATATTTCTTCTTAATATCTATGCAGTCTAAAAAAAATAGTTTTGGTTTTTTCGGTGAGTCAAGTTGCAAGTCTTTTATATCATTTCATTGATGGTGTTCTCGCTTATGTGGTGTTTCAATTTGATAGAAGCCTGTTTTCGTGTGTAATTCGCACCTATATGTTATTTAAAAAACTTATACTTAATTGCCTAATGGTCGCCATTTTCCATTGTTCTCGTATTTCGAACTAAAATAAAAATTCGAAAACTTTGCAAAGTTTTGCTTTTTCGCTTTCAGCTCAGAAATCCTAGAACAACGAAAAAATTCTTTAAATATTAGGCAATCAGAATGTTTTTTAAACTCGTTTTCAGGCCTGCCTAGATTGATTTCACTACTAACTATTACCAATATTTGTCTAGCTATCCGTAACTATCAAATCTCTAACTCTCTAAACTACATATATAGAACCGATTGATTCCTAGCGCAAATTGTTTGGACCATATTGAATCGGGGTTGTTGTAACTAATATTTGTGTACTTGGTTTGCTTGAATTGTTTCAAAAAGAACAACAATAATATATATATATATATATATATATATATATTCGAAAGTTGTGATCAAAAGGAAAAGACGTAAGGAAAACTGAAAACAGTCGGGCTATTCGATATGGGGGCCATTTGGAGCGAATTTGATTTTGATTTTCATTTTGATTGATTGATGATGTGTGTATGTATGTACGTATGTATGTCGCATGCATGCATATATGTAACAATATACACACAAGTGGGCGCACACATATGCCATTGAATGTACATCGAGAGCAGTAGACATGCTGGAAATGAATATCGTTGCAAGTACAAAGAGATCGAAGTTATATATATTTACAGATATATATACTCGCAGTCATATTCATGCAGCGCTACTATGATAGGCATACATTCATATGTACATACACTGACTGAATATTTATTGTCTATGGGACTCTCGGGGTGTATGTACAAAAAACTATTTACAGGTGTGAGGTTTTTTTTTTGTTTTTTTTTTTTTTAAGGCGGGGAAAACTGAACTAAAAGTGAGTCAATGAATTGGTAGCCAACAAGCGATAAATTCAGAATATACACATATATACAAAACATATACAAGAGAGAAGGCAGATATATATGTGTGCAAGACACATATATACAATTATATATATATGTTTATGTATATATGTATATAGAGTTCGTTATGTACATTGGTTAATGGATTGAAACGAAACACACAAAATGAGGCGATGTTCAAATTTTTACATATTGATGTACATATTGATGCATATATGCAGTAGATACACAGACAGTTAGGCATATATACATACATGCACACATACATATATGTACACATATGTATGCATGTTAGAAAATGTACTAATAACTACGACTCAACATTTTGGAGAGAGAAAAAAGATGAATAAAATTCGGAAACACAAAAATTAAACGTATTAACAAAATAGAGTATTTTTTTTTTTCGATTTTTGTTAGTGTTTCTTTTGTACTTTTTTTTTTGGTTTTTGTTTTTCTTTTGTTGTTTTTTTTTTTTTTGTTTTTTTTTTATTTTTGTTGTAGTAATTTGTATTTGTATTTAGAGCTGGCTTTTTCATTACTGCTTTTCAACTAACCTCAGACACAGGGAGAAGTTTCTATGTACTACAACTGACCTGTAGCACAATGCCATCAAGGTGAATGTTATAAAAACGAACCCTACAACTGACATTAGAACACCGACTAGGAACACTGTATTTGAGCCGTGGTAGTTCTCTATACGAGATTATTTTGCCATTTGTTTCGATACGTGTGTGTGTGTGTGTAAAGATGGGTGTGTGTGTGAGTGTGTGCATTTGTGTTAGTTGCGGGTGCGTTAAACATATGCATACATATATATGTATATGGAGGTAAATATATGTGTACAATATATTATGCATACGCCATGGTGTATTGACAAAGTTCAGTTTGTTGTTTTTTTTTTCGAGAAGATATATATTTTTGTGATTTTTAAATCATTTGATATGGTTAAGTTCGCATACGTTACGTTGTAAGATACCAGGTGTTTATTGTTGTTGTTGATGTTGTTGTATTCATCATAAAGTTTATGTTGTTTTTCATTTTATTGACACACACATATATATATATATATATATATATATATATATATATATATATATATATATATATATATATATATAAATATATACATATAAAAATATATATAGATGTATATGTAGATATTGGTATTATTTTTGGTTGTTGTTGTCGTCGATATCAGTTTTGCAGTTGGGGTGGTGGGTCAGCCGAAAAAAAAAATAAACAAGCAAATAAATAACATTTCGAACGTTTGCTTCTCATTTTCTGTTTGTGTGTGTGTTTTTTTCTTTTTTCTTTTTTTTTTTGTATTTTCGTTTCATCTTAATTATTTCTTTTTGCTATTTTTGTAGGTGTCACAAAAATATTAGAGCTCAGCACACAAGAAAACACAATCCGGCAATGGAATTTGGCAAAAATATAAGCACACACTCACATATATATAAATATATATACATATAAATAATTATGTATATGTATGTACATATGTACATGTATTTATAGATTGTGTGCCGTTGTTGTTGGTTGTCCAACAATCATCCAAAATATATACAAATATATATATATGTATGCATATGCATACATATATATATATATATTTTATCTGGCCACAAAAACGGATCGATTGATGCCGAAATCGAACGATTCTCACATTTGCGCCTCGAGTTCGAAATGCTTTTCTTTGAATTTAATTTGTTTTTGCTTTTTATAAATTTGATTTTGGTTTTCGTTTAGTTTTTGACTTTTGTGTTCTCATTTTTTGTTTTCATACTTTTCGGCAGCACCCAGGCTATGACAATGGTAATCCAAACTATACAAAGTTACTATGATAAACACGCCCTACCAGATGCGATATATACTTGGACACTCTTGAGCGTGAGATACTATGTGATGGCATAATTAACAAACAAAAATTATATATATATATATATATATCATTTGCATGTATATTGATATCTCAAACTCAAGATTTGGGGTGTCAGTTAGTTTTATTATACAATCAAAATCAAATTAAACTAAAAATAAAATTCTTTGTATACGAATGTGTGCCGGCGCATGTGTGTGCGTGTGTGCAGCTGTGAGTGTCAGTGTGTGTGTGTGTGTGTGTGAATTTGAGGATTAGGAAGTGGGCTGGAGGATGCAAACTGGGCGTGTCTGTCTATTTGGTAGTGTGCGTGAATGTGATCGTTAATAGAAATGCATTTACAGATTAGTATGAAAACGATTGGATGTATGTATGTATGCATATATGTATGTGAGTGTGTTGTGTTGTTGTGTTAGTTCAGCATATGAATACATATATGTTAAATATATATATATATATATATATATATATATATATATATATATATATATAGAGAGAGAGAGAGAGAGAGAGAGATTTATTTAGGTACATACATACATACACGGCATTTGATATGAAGAACAACAATGAAAATGAGAATTAGGACAGAAACGTAAGAATTTGATAACACACAAATAATTCAATAGCATGAACCAGCGCACAGGTAGTATATAAGTACATCAAGTATTTAACAACATAAATTCATACATACATACGTAGCAATACGAATGTATGTACAAAGGAACTGTGGACGAGCGATATGAAAATTACATGAAACGGACGAAACACAATTAAAAAGAATAAAAATCAAAATGAAAACCAAATTTGAAACAGAAAAAACAAATTTTTCGTTATTGCCCACATACATAGGGGTACGTAAGTATTTTATTCATATGCATCTATTGTGTTGAACGAAATGAAAACGGGGCACACACACATACATACACATAACTAATTAATAAAGAAACCTCGTATGTTGTGGCAGGATATGGCTGGTATGTGCACACACATACAGACAAACATATGATGTTTGCGAAATATATTAAACAAACGAGCACATGCATACACAGACACACGCTCACACACACGCACACACACGCACGCACGCACGCACATAGACATACATCGATAAGCCCATGCATGCATACGCACAGTTAGAGTATGGCAAGAGCTGTGGGTCAGACACGCAAGAGAGAAACTTTATGCTATATATGGATATATATTTATAGGTGGGCAAATGCCGTTAATTGGAAAATTTATGAAAGCGTGCTCAGATGAGCGATAGCAAGTGAGAGATAGAGACAAACAGAGAGAGAGAGAGATAGAGAGAGAGAAGCAATATGAGATTTAAAAAAAGTAAATGAGATCTGCTTAGTCTGACCTTTAGCCTTCAGCATGCAACAACATTGACCATCAATTGAGATGAGTTTTACAATAGATCAATGTATCCGGCGTCTGAATGTTGGATTGGACTGCTTCATTTTTATTTGTTTTTTTTTTTTTTTTTAAGCCACACTTTTGGGTATGTATTCGAAGCTTTTGCGTATTTCTGCATGTGCATGTGGGCGTCTGTATCATGTGTGCATATGTGCGAGTGTGTGAATGTGCATGTGTACATGTGCGTGGGTGTGTGTGTGTGTGTGTGTGTGTTTGTGTGTGTGTGTTTGTGTGTGTGTGTGAGTGTGCATGTGTGCGTGTGTGTGTGTGTGTGTGTGTGTGTGTGTGTGTGTGTGTGTGTGTGTGTGTGTGTGTGTGTGTGTGTGTGTGTGTGTGCATGTGTGCGTGTGTGCGTGTATGTGAGCGCATGATCGGTGCGACCGATT
The DNA here is from genome assembly GCA_035045555.1 of Drosophila fulvimacula. Classification (NCBI taxonomy): domain Eukaryota; kingdom Metazoa; phylum Arthropoda; class Insecta; order Diptera; family Drosophilidae; genus Drosophila; species Drosophila fulvimacula. Next base: position 757,154 of record JAWNOX010000053.1, on the reverse strand, counting down.
GTTGAGACTTGCTTGGTACTCTACCTGTAGCAAACGGCCAGTGTTGCAAAACTAATGAAGACACACTTGACGATAACTGTTAAAATGATGACCATGGTTAATGTGCTGATCCTATTTTGGTCAGAGGTGCCTGGAAATGGTGGTTGCAATTTATTGTTTTTTTTTTTTTTTTTTTTTTTTGATTTTTAATTTTGTTGTATTTTTTAACCAAATTATATAGTTTTGTAACCAAATTATATAGAAATGTATTGCAATTGTTCTGAAATCTGAATACTAAATATCGAATCGTATCCAATCATTTATCCAATTGTTTTTAAATACCCAAATCGATTTACCCAATTTATAATTGAATGTAATATTTTAAAAATTTCTAAAAATTCCAAATTTATATACTTTAAAGTATTTGAAAATATTATTTAAAGCAAAATTTTTGTTTAGCATATTCTTAATTATTTAGAAATTTTTAAAATTTTATGTTTACAAAAAATATAATTGCAATTTTTAGTAACTAAAAAAATTTTTTTTAATATTTAAAAAAAAAGCTTTTTTTATATTAGTATTTAAAAATATATATAAATTTTATCATAAATTTTGTCACAATTTTTTTTTTTTTGATTCCCCAAATTTATCTAACTTTTGCCTAATTAAATAAAATTTAATAAGAATGGAAAAGAATAAATAAAATAAATGAAATTTACTCGTATAAACTATATGCAGAATCCCAGAACATTTGCTATTGTTTTGGCTTGACGAGAGAATAGTCCGACATAAATTGTAATTGGAATGCATGAACTGATACTGATACTGATACTGATACTGATACTGAAACTCGAGCCGATCGTTGATGAATTGAGTTTGTGATTTGATGTTGTAGAACTGGCTATAAGTAGGTTAGACAGAGCCTGGACAGAGCTGTATACATAGGTAGATATAGATATACATATATCGCCTAACAAAACTAGCAATCGATGTAATTACCATTGTCATACGAGTTATCGAAATTCTTTCTATTTTCTAAATTTTGTATATTTTTTTTTTTTTGTTTTCTTTTTTGTATACCGATGGTATCGAATTGCAATCAAATCATTTATCAAACTTATCGAGAGACCGTGTGAGTTCGCTAATTGGGTTTAGTTGTGGCAAAGTGGGAAGTACCGTACGGTTGCGGTACACAAGAGATACCTCTCCATAACGCCGGTGCCGGCCATGGTTAAAGTTATGTTAAATTATTGTAAGTCTAATTAAGTTGTTGTGATTAGATTCGATTAGTACATATATACCAATATGTAAAGATGCTGTTGTTGCCTGGCATTGTTCTTACCATATGGAGTCTCTTTCTTCTCCATTTTGATTGTATTCTCCGGCGTTGGCAATGCTTCCGTTGGCAGTGGTGTTGTCAGCAGCACAACCGTGCTGCAGTCCGAGCCGCCCCAGCCCATATCGCAGAAGCAGCGATTCGCATTAGTGCAGAACTGTGGAGTGCAGTGAAGGGAACAAGGGAAAATATGTGGTAGAAATATGTAAGTGGGGAGGCATTCAAGTGTCTTGCTTGGCAGCTGTATATATATATATATATTTTTTTTTTTTTATTTTTCTTTTTTTTTTTTTTTGTATTTTTGCATTTTTTTTTTTTTTTTTTGCTTTTTGTTTTGTGTGTTCCACTTTTTGAACTTACACCACGATCTGAGCACTCTTGACCCTGCTTGTTTGTTGGGCACTTGGTTTGATCCACATGCGGAAAGAGGCTGACGCACGTTTGATTCAGACAAATCAAGTTCTCACCGCACGGCGTGCCATCCTTGACCAGACCATGTTTCGGATAGTTGTTGGAGCCCAATTGACCGCTGGTCGCCCTGCAAAATGCACATACATATCAACAGTCATGTGGCCAATTGTCATAATTGCAACGTTTCCCCCATAAGCTGGCCCCGCCCCGTGCCGCCCCGCGCCGCCCCGCCACGCATACACTAAGCCAGTAACTGTAATTTTCGCTACGCACTTGCATTCGTATTCCTGCGCCTTGATGGAGATAATCGTGCGCGAGTAGAGCTGGTCGAAGCCATCGTTGACGGGCTGCCTCTCCCCCTCCTTGCATTGCAGCGTGCCGCACTGCACATTCCTGTGTGATAAGCGTATAAATATTACTGATAGACGAAACTGCTAACCAACTACTCGAACATATTCATGAATGCCAACTGAAATTACTTGATTGATTAAATGAAAAGCAATTGACGTTGAGCTGGCAAAATCCAGTTCAATTTGATGCATATTCACTCAATCGTTCATTTCCGAGTTGAGTTCATTTATGCACTCTATGCATATATGTTTTGCAGTTATTCAATCAGGGGAAATTTACAGGAATTTTATATTTTTTTTTTTTGGCAAAAAAATCAGCAATTGAATTGGCAAAATCAAGCTAGACTATGACTATCTAGAAGCATCTGCTCCTCACTTACTCTGGATCGCATTTGATGTAGTGGTCGTTGGCATCGCGTCCGCAGTGACCGTTGATGGAGCCCTTTGAATTGAACTGTTCGTAGCACTGTCGATCTGCCGCAAAGCCGCCATAGCCCCAAATGGCCTCGCATTGCAGCGTCAAGGTGGGGCAATAGCCCTGGAAGCAGTAGCCTGCAACAATGGAAATCTTTAAGATGTTGCACAACTTAAGGCACTGGTCGTCCTACCCGAAACACCCGATTTGCTCAGACCACAGGGCGAACCGTTTTTCTTGTAGATATCAACGGGACATTGTCCCATCTCACCATCGCAGTACTCGGGCAGGTCGCACTCGTTGTGGGAGTCACGGCATATGTAGTCCTTGGGTCGCAGCTGGTTTAAACGCAATTGTGTTAAAAATCAAAATCAAAAGCAAAAGCATAAGCAAAAGCCAACGCCATTTTCCATTTTCCATTTTTCCACTTTTCACATTTCACATTTCACTTACCCGACATTGGTCGCAGCAGGCGCCGCTGGCACACTGTGCCTCGGACTTGAGCTTGCATGTTATGCTGTCGCAGCAGGGATCCAGTGCGCATTCCTCAAATGTGCCGCAGTCACACTCCTCGTCCTCCTCGATGATTTTGTTGCCACAGTTTCGGCGCAGCTCAATCTGCAAGTGATATGGATAGACATAAATCAATTTCGATTTTTTTTCCCATGAACAGCAAATTAAGTTTTCCTCTTTCTATTACGCTTCAATATGTTTTATTATTAAAAATTGTTTTTAGTTGGACTTCGAGCTGATTTAAGCTAAGCAAAAATATGCAATTGCTATACACGCCTCAACAATTTGATAGCTGAAAACCATACTATATGCATATTTGGTATAATTTAGATATATTCTATAATGCATATGAAACTATATAAATGGGTTTTTACTAATACTGGGTTTGAAGCACATAATCTCGCTAAGCTATAGCGAGCAAATACTAAAAATTCTGTAAAAAAAACTCTCAAAACTTAATATATAAATTATATTTTATAAATAATTTTTAGTATAAAATATAATTTTTAATTTTTAATTATATTTTAAAAATAATTTTTAGTATATAATATAATTTTTAATTTTAAATTATACTTTATAAATAATTTTTAATATAAAATATCATTTTTAATTATATTTTTTAATTATATTTTAAAAATAATTTTAAGTATAAAATATAATTTTTAATTTTAAATTAAATTTTATAAATAATTTTTAATATAAAATATAATTTTTAATTTTTAATTATATTTTAAAAATAATTTTTAGTACAAAATATAATTTTTAATTATATTTTATAAATCATTTTTAGTATAAAATATAATTTTTAATTTTAAATTATATGTTATTAATAATTTTTAGTATAAAATATTTATATATTAAGTTTAGAAACATATAACTCACGTAAATAAAATTATTGTCGTATATATATAAATATATATATATAAACTATATAAAACCTATATATATATATATATATATATATATATATATATATATATATGTATATATATATACTATATATATATATAAAACTGACCCAAATTTTGTAGAGTACGAAATGAAAAATAAAAAATTAAACAAAAAAAATAAAAAAAAATTTAAATTAAAAAACTCAAGCCTAATCCCTACTTCCCATGCCCTAACGCTCCTCATATCGAGCTTAAATATTCATTTTCTATCCTGCTAAAGGGCATTTTCAACTCAATCACTGCTTGCATACGAATTTATCTTTGCTGATGCAGTTACTCGCAGCAATTAACCCTCATAACGGTCAACCGCACAGCCAGCTGAAAACCTATTGTGTATTGATAAAAGAGTGAACGAGAGAGAGAGAGAGAGAGAGAGAGTGAGAGTGCGAGAGAGTGATGGATGGGAGATGGGGATGGGGGATGGGGGATGGGGGATGGGGGATGGGGGCAGGGCTGGCAAACTGTATGGGTTAGCTGTATGCATCTATCTCACCTCGTTTGGCTTGTTGAGCAAACAAAGCCCGTGACCCGTTCGCAATGCGTCAATGTAGTCCTTTTTGCTGCATTCAGAGAATTTGTATGGCTGCACATTCTCTTGGCCGACAATCGATTGTGCCATAATGCAGCCATGCCAGTCCCGACAGAAGCATTCCTCACCTGGATGAATGTGTGAAATTTGCATGAAAACACAATGCAATGCAACAGCATCAAAGAGAGTTGGCAAAATGCTTGCAATAATTGAAAATTGAAATTTAAGGCCATTGGCATTGTTATCGCATAGATTACGCTCAGCCAAGCACGGCATGGCTAAGCGAGCAGAATATCAAAATCGATTTCGATCAACAATTGAGCAAGGCGTTAATTGAAACAGATAATAGGTTAAGCGGAGCTAAACGTGGACACAAAGCGCTTATGCCGAATTTAGTTACACATTATTGTGTTGTGGTCGTCTACTTACGTCCGTCGTCGTGGCCCATGCCAATATTGTGGCCAATCATGTGGGCCATTGTGCCCGCCAAAAGGTGCGGCTCATAAACATTCACATCGACGCTGATGCCGACGGCACGGGGCGTGCAGACAGTCTCCGGCACGGCCATGCCAGCCTCGCCTCCGGCAAACGTTTCTCCGCTATGAAATCGAATAAGCACGTGCATATGCATACAATATAGGGGTGTATATACATGTACATATATATACATATACATATATATATATACGTGTGTGCGTGTACTTACGATAACAGCTGGGTGGTATCCCGCTCGATTTGGTATATATTTCTAACGGTATAGTCATTAAAGTTGGATATGGCCTTGCTAATGTCCTTGCTGCCGTCAATGGCCGCTTGGTTCTTGCCCCACGTCTCGATGTACACCACCGAAACACGAGTGTTTAGCGTACGGAAATACTGAGCAGCCAAACATTATGAGAAATACATATACACAAGTGTCTGCATGTGTGTGTCTGTGTGAGTGAGTGAGTGAGTGAGTGGGTGACTTACCAAATCAGCTATATTGGCCACCTGTATAGCATCGTGTATGACCTCGGCGCGCGTGCTACCGTTGCGTTTCTCAAACATGGCCTTATCCACTATGATGGCCGTCTCAATGTATTTGGTCGCCTCACGCACATCGCGCTTGTAGCGTCCGGCCCCGTTGGCATGAATCTCATCAACAACGCCAGCGGACAGGTGCTTGGTCCGGCGCGATAAACGCCACGAGTCCAAATTGCCCGAATTGGCGCAGCCTTTGTTCGCTTTGGTGCGTGCCTCGAAAATCACATGCGGATGCTTCTATAGAAATGGGAGCAAAACCGGGAGCATAAATAACAGTTACGGCCAGGCACAATACTAGGCTGTGCGCCAGCTGCAAGTGGCATCCACTAAGCTCTTACCGATAGATCGCCGCCATAGAACGGATGAATGACAAAGGTCTCATTGCCAATGTGTATGACGCCGCTGACGCCGTTGCACGTATGAAAGGCAGCGCTGGCGCCCGGATAATCCTTCACGGTGCCGTGGTAATAACAATGCTCGATGTCCTGCAGGAAAATGGAATTTTTTAATTAACAGTTATAGCTTAGGCCTTATCAAATAATACTATATAGAGACAATGGGCAATACGTAAGACTATTCAGGTTAGCTAAGTTTGAATTCAAAATTTGTATTTCTCTGCGCATGAAATAAATTTTTTTTTTTTATATACAAAATTTAGTCAGCTATGTCGAAGCAGCAGCTCTAAATTTGTATTTTTAATAACTAAAGTACAGCAAATTTATAAACACATCAAAAATCGGTGTTTACCTGACAGTTTTGGCTAAGAACAGAATTGAAAAATTTGTAAAAATCAAAATTTAATTTTAAATATTTTTTTTTAATTATATAAAATCCGATTTCAAGACGCTTAAATAATTAGCGACATTCATTTTCTCATTATTTAGCATTTCATATGCCCTCTCGCACTTTTCCTGTTAATATCAAGTATACGCCTAGGTAAACAATTTAATTATCTTTCAATTTGCCTAAGTGAAATTTGTTGACCAGAAAATTTTTTTAATTGATTCAGCTAAGGCCTTAAATTTTTAAAGAACAAAATCTATACATTTTTTTTTTTTTAATCTGAGAGAAATTTAATATTGGCCGCTCGAGCTCGTATGAGAGGTAGACTGTTTCATACCGATTTGCATTCAACTTCAATGCGACGATATGGCTTCGCAGCACCATTACCCACCTACGTGGGTGTGATGGCATTCCTCCTTTCGGAACAGTCGGCATATGCTCTCAGGCAAATCTGAGTTGTGAAGCCTTACGTGCATCATTAAGCGGGTTTTTTATTTTATTCTCATTCTGTTTTTTTTTTTTTTTTTTTTTTTGGTAAATCTTTTTAAATATGTAATTGTAGCCTAATATCTTTTTACTCCCGGCGTGGACTCATTCAGAAAGCTGAATATATATATATATATATATTTATTCATAAATTTATTTTTAAAATATTTTCGTGTTTGATGTTCATGGTTATTAAAGTGCAAGTAATATTGATATTTAGCAAAACAAAAGAAAGGCATATGCGCAAACCCCGGGGATCTGTTGCATACGATATTCGTATACCTAAATCAACTGCAATGTACCAATGCACTCAAAAATAACAGAACAAACGGACCTATTTCACCCATCCAACTCATCCATACATGTTTCGAATAGCCAAGTATTCGATGCTGGGAAACGGGGTATATGTCGATCCAATTCTTGGCTATCCGAAACAAATACGAACAGCCGGACCGGCTGCACTGATCCGAGTGTTGAGGAGAAGCTTCAAATTACACAGTAAGGAATTTTCGCAATTTTCAGATCCGATCAAATACTACGTAATATTAATTTGGGCGTTGCAAATTATCTTTAGGATCATGAGATCGTCCATGGATGACACTTTGCATTATGGAAAACTGGATTCGCCGAGGCAGCTGGCCGTATGGAACTCGACTAGAATTTTGAACTGTTATTTTCGTAGTTGTTGTTGTTGTTGTTGTTGTTATTATTATTATTGTTATTGTTGTTGTTGTCTTTGTTGTTGCTATTCTTGTAATTATTCTTGTAGTTAACTGGAGGTGCGGCTATGTAGTTGAGAGTACATAATCGAGTTGATTCATCGCTCTGTGTTTTGCATCTGATAGTGTTTATCGTTGATTTTGCAAGTCCCAGGCGCTGCGCGCTCCTATATAAACAGACAATCGGCTGCCCTCTCTAGGTCCCAATTCTCTTTGGAGAGCATCGCGCGCGCCTTGTGCTCGTCGATGCCCATATCCTTGAGGCGCTCAATCTTCTGATCCAATTCGGGAAACGAGCGCGATCCGCCCGCATACGCGCTGGTCCAGTGCTTGGCCGTTAGCAAGAATATATCGTGCCGCTTCTTGAACTGATAGGCGACCACAAAGTCTTGCCAGTCGTCCGGCTCGGCGGCAGTCAGCATGCCCTGCAGCGACAGCAGGACGGTGGTCAGCGTCATGGCCGCGGCCCAATGATCCTTCAAAATATCGATGCGAATGGCGCCAGTTACCGACGATACATTCGGATGCCAGATGCGTGTGATGAAACGTACTTCGGGTGGATTATATGGGTATCTGTCGGGCACCTTAATTTCCAGCTCAAATTTACCGCCCTCGTACGGTGTGCCGCGCGGCCCAGTTATCTCGCCGCGCAGCTCGGTCCAGCTATCGTTGACGAGCTCCATCTTGATCAGGCACTGGCGAAATTCTTCGCCACTGAGCGCCTCCTTGAACTCCCGCTTGACGCGTGCCTCAGCCATGCTCGTCATATTGTAATCGTTCTGGTTGATCTTATTTATAAATCGCCTCTTTCAAGGATTTTGGTTGATTTTTATTTATTTTTTTTTTTTTACTTTTGTCTATGTGTTATATACGAAACGCTTCAGTTATTCTATTCTATCAAACTTACGACAAAAAACGACTGCTAGATGCCCCCCAAAACAAACAGGCAAACAAGGAATCAATAGAGCTCTACAGTACTTACATGTCGATTGCCATCCACCTGGTATCCACTGACGTGATAGTGCTTCTGCTGTATGTTGGGTGAAAGTAATTGACTGAACAAGAAGAGAGCGAGGGAGAGAGAGAGAGGGCAATAGATGTAGTAGACCTTAAAGAGTGGACACGAGAATTCTTCTACTCACGAGTTCAGTTCCAAATCCAATCGGAATTTGTGATTAAATGCCTTGATCAGCAATGAGGTGCGATGAAAATGTTTCTGCAATGGAATATAAATTACATTTACAACTTTGGACACAAACGCTATTAAAAGAGAACGAAGTGAAATGCACTAAAATTATTCGTTTAATCAAAGCGCTCAACATTAATGCGAGCTGAAGTTGACTTTTTGGCTTTCGGCATGCAAACTGAATTCCAATTAGTTTGCTGATTGGATTTCAGGCAAATATATATATACGTATTTTTAAATATTTGTATGTATATGTGCACACACCTTTGTCCTGCCTCTGCTGAAGCCGCTGTCGTCGTGTGGGCGTGGTCTCTGGCCCGGCTAAAAACATATAAAAAACACGTAATACTTGAAAGCTTATGAATCGAGGCTTGATTCTCACAGCACACAGACACCACAGTAAGTGCAATGATAAATATGATTATATAATATTCAATTACAGTTTCTGAACATCATCCATCTAGTGTATAAAGTTTTGACAGTGTGCAAAAAAAAAAAAATAATAATAAGAAAAGAGAAAAAAATTGTTGCCAAAACTTGGACTTTGGCCAAGGCTCTCCAACGAGAAATCTTTTTTTCTTTTCTGCTAAGTTCGAGCTTAACGAGAGTGGGTGAATGAGGTGAGTGTCAGTGTGAGTGCGAGTGTGTGCAAGTGTGTGCAAGTGTGTGCGAGTGTGTGTGTGTGTGTGTTTGTTTGTGAAAAAAAAACAATGGAGCAAACGATATCATGATATGAATGAGAACAAATATGAACATACCATTGTGTTTGATTCGATTTTTCTAGTATTTCGCTTATGCAAATCTTTGCGTACCTTTGGAGGGCTAACTTCACGTGTGGAGATTCCCATCTTTTCGTGATGACGCAGCTGTACCGGATAGATAATTTGATAATAATGTCCACCAATACGACGCACAAGTTCCTGATTTTGTCTATACTCTTTGAGCAAGCGTTCCACTTCACCTAAGTGCACATGGGGTTAATGTTAAAGGTATTTTAATATCGCAACTCAAACAGAGGTGAGCAAGAATCAAATTGGAATTTAATTATTAAAATGGATTTTTCATTTTCTTTTTTTCTTTTTTTTTTTTTTTTGTTTAGGTGTGTTTGCTTACCAACAGGACTTTCTTCGTTCCAAAACGAATCATCGAGTGTATAATCAGCTTCTGCAAAAGAAATTTTATTTTAAATATGAGTCACGGTGAAGTGTTCTTATACAAAATTCTAAGTGGAAGTGGTGCTGATTGTTCTAATAATTAAATTCTAAATAAACAATTTTCTAATAAAATATAAGAAATTTTAATTTAAATTGTAGAAGAATTAGAAAATTCTAATAAAATAAAATTTAAAATTTTTATCTGAGTAATAGAAGAGATTATTCAAGAAATTGATTGGCTTCAGTTTAACTGCAAAGCAATTGGCTCAATAAAAGTAGCCACTGAGTATATATTTATTACATTTTTTTTCTTTGAAATACGAAAATTTTGTACTTAAATGTTTAAAATGTTTTCAAATATATCAGATTAAAAATGCTTATAGCATAATTTAATATAAGTCAAGTAAACCCCATTTTCATAAACTAAACTAATCACACTTTCATCTGCAATCTAAGTTACTTAAAAATATATTTCTTCATAATTAATTACACTTATTTAATGATTACTGTAGCCTAAAAAATATATATATATATGTTTCTATTTATACATAAAATAATTTGTTTCTGATAATATATGTTACACTGCTGTTCCGTACCACATATTGTTTCAGAATCCAAACGCTTTGCCGAGTTGCGTATACGACGGTAAAGCGTAGGAATTCTAAAACGATACGATGGCCATGTTTCCTTTCGTTGCGTTGCGTTGCGTGCAATCCCACAAGCCAAATTCAATTATGAAACTTAACAGACGCCTTTAACAGCAAAATGAAACCCTCAATTAATTAGCTGTTAAATTGCGTAACAAGCATTTTGTACATTTAGATTGGCTTGCTGATCGAAAATAGTTGTGAAGTTGCGGCCCACGCCAATTTTAATATGTGCCAGCAGCAAAATACCAATGAATTGTGCACAAAGTTTTCATATTAGATTGCTGCCAGGGCCAAGTGAAGTTTGATGGCATGTTTAGCCCGAAAAGCAGCTGTCGATAAACCACTTGGAACAATAGAATTTTTGATTGGTCGATTAACTATGTGTGTGTGTGTGTGGGTGAGAGTGTAAGTGTGCGTGTGCTTATGCCTGTGCCTGTGCCTGTACTTGTGTGTGGGTGTGCGTGTGTGTGTTCTGTCAATATTCAGCTGCATAAATTCAATAATTGGCAACTAATTAGGAGAATAATCGAAGCAATAACGGGCCTCGGCTAAGCATATTACCAAATATTCATAAACTGTTTGCCAAAAGACTAAACTTGAACCATTTAGTGCTAATAAATTGGCTAAATAATTTGAAATTGCAGTGCAACTGCATAAAATGAAATGAAATGAAATGCATTCATTTCGTTTCACATAAAAGCCAATAAAGTGAATTTATGCGTGCATGCGTGCCAGCATACGTGAGCATGCTGGCATGCGGGCATGCTGGCATGCGGGCATACTGGCATGCACTTGATGAAGACTTTTTCCAGTGAATACCTAACTCTGAAATGCACAAAATGCCAATAATGCAAAAAGCTATTCGAATGGCTTGATTAAATTGAGCTCTTCTTACTTATTCCTCCGTTCTCGCTTTGACTAAGCCAATCAGTTGCATGCGGTGCGGTATACATAACATAAAAGCCACAATCAACAAGTGCCCCGGACAAGTTAATTATTTTTGCAGCTAGGGGCGAGCTTTGGCATCGGCACCAGCATCAGCATCAGCATCTGCATCAAATGCATAGCATAGTTTAAAGAACTCACTAACATTCACAAACAGGAACCGCAAATGCCAGCAAAGGTAAAAAGAGAAATGAAAATGCAAAAATTCTGCTAGTCGATTGACAGAACTGAGCGGGCAGCTCGATACCCTACTGGCTCTGTTAAAAGCAGCATCGACTATAACTGCGGAAATCTGATTTTACGATAGCTCCAAAGATTTTCATCGCTGTTAAAATGTCGCATCGGTTAGCGGATGAATGAAATTAACGGATTAGCTAATGGAAGGTGATATTAGATAACTCTTTTATACATTTACTATGTCGAAATTTCTTACAGATTTATGAATATTAATGAAGTTGCCTCACGCATTGTGCAAACTGCGATCCTTTGCGATCATGGGAAAGCTTAGAAAAATACTTTCAACCCAAAAATGTTTATTATTTAATTTATAAATAATTATTTAGTCTTCTCCTATTATTCGGAGGGAACATTCTGACACATTCTGTTTAGTGGAGCTATCGATAGCCTTTATGTATCGCTGGTTTTGCATCTGACTGTTGAAGAAAGCTGCGCTGCAGTCTTATCGAAATACTCTGGCAACTCTGTCGACAAGTGAGAAAGCGAGTCTCATTTTCCTGCAATTTATAACCGATCCATTAGGCACGCTTAACAAATTGATATACCTGCGGAGATACGTGAGTGCATAATAATTGTTTTCAATTTTCTAGCCGCAGGCACAAAACCACTTTGTGAACCCAGCACAATTACTTTATGTGGCTGGCGCATAAAAGGAAATCAGAGAACGATGACAGAGTCATAAATGCAAAAGCACGTTTTCATCTAAGTCAGAGCATTTCAATAGCAGGGGGAAAAAATGTGGAAAACTCAGAAATAGAAATAGAAATAGAAATAGAAATAAAAGGCAATAAAGCCACAGCATTGGCATTGCTGCACACTGCCAACTTTTGCAAAGTTAAACAAGTTTATTTTCTATTTTCTTTTTTTCTCTCTCTCTCTCTCTCTCTCGGCTCGGCCACAGTTAATTGATGTGGTGAATTAAGCAATGCGTCTGTCTGTTGGGCATACAATTGACCGAAAAAAAAAAAAGAAAAAAATGTTGCAAAAAAAGTGGAAAAGGCAGCAAATGTATGCCCTAAGGCATACACTATTATTTGCTCATCGATGCGCGCTTAAAGCCCTCATCAGTATTGACTGCTGTCAATGCTGAAAATTTTGCTGCCAACGCAGAAAGGAAGCGAAAAGAGAGAAATAAGAAAAACTTGCGTTATATTTGCACAATGTGTTTATATTGGGGCTGCTCTGCATTGTTGCACGCCAAGTGCTATGCCAGCCGCCCAGTCACATAGTTGGGACCAAATCCCACAAAATGAGCATCAATCAAAAGTAAATCACGCCGGCAACTAGATGAAAGCGTGACATGTGTTGTAAAAAATTCCCCAAGGGTTGAAAAATAGAAGCAAAAAGAAAAAAAAAAGAAAAATCCAAAAAGAGAAAAGCCAACAAAAAATTCTTTAAAACTGACTTTAATAGAGGCTGGTGCCTGACACAGCAACAGCCACGTTCTTTATCATTTTGCCTGCATGGGACGCACGCATCCTATTTCAATGTCTCGTAAAATCTAATTTTCAGTGTAAGCTCTGACAGTAAATATTTTAAAAATTTCTGCCGGAGTTACTTACAAAGCATTTTTGTGCCTGGTTAACTAACAAATTACGAAACAATTTCATTTACAGTAAACTAGATTTTATGAGATTCCATACAAAACAACAAGACCAACAACAGAAATGCAATATAATATATATACATATATATAAATATATATATATATATATATATATATATATATATATATATATATATAGACATATATATGTATGCTATAAGTGCCTATTAGAGCTGCGTTATATAGCAGAGAATGTTTAATAAACGCAAGACGCTCGAGCCTGGTTTTAAATTGCAAAGTTTCAAGGTTCATTCAAGTGAATTAAAGCAATAAGGAGCGGAGACAGTTGGTTTACTTATTAAAGTTGATGTTTTTTAATGCATATACTAGTACCATCTAGAGATAGAGGAGGAAAGTGGATACACAAGCAAGTGTATAAGGATTAACAGCGAAATGAGCTAAATAAGTTGGCAATTTGTAAGACTTATTATACCGAAAAGTTATAGTATTCATGAAATTATAAAACTCATATATTATTCACGGTCGAATTTGTAATTTTCACTATTTTAAACATTTAAGACGGTCGACTTTAGTTACTCATGTTACACCTGTGCCCTGTGCTCAAATTGCACACCTTGGAATATCATGGCAATAGAAATAAGTTATGTTTAGAGCACAATTTATGTTTATTTGTTGGAATAATGTTCGTATATGATAAGAAATGGAAATAAGAGACAGCGCTCTTAGGAGTATCGAAGAACAACAAAAAAATTATTTATATATACATAAAATAATACAAATAATTTATTTAACCTTTCTTATTCTCTCAAAATTCCCATGTATGTTATTTACTGAACATAACATAATATTTATTTATGTTATTTATTTAACATTTTTATGTTATGTAGCTTCTATGTTATCAAATCAGCATTGATTTATATTTTATTTCAGAGACCAACTGCTGATTAAGAGAACACAGGAAAATTGCTAATTGGAGAAATTTTAAAAAAATTCATAAGGACAATTGAACAAGCTCAGGCACCAAGAAAAAGAGAGCTATCAAATGGATTGAGATGAACAGAAATGCAACCATAGTTTATAAAAGGAAGTATAATGTCTAAGATTTCAGCTAAAAATGTTATGCCCGATCAAACAGGTGCATTCTATGCCAAAAGATGAGTGAGTAACAAAGTTTATAAAATAATGTAATACAAATATTTTGAATGATATATTTCAGAACTATTTAAATTTGATCTCAAATTTTAATAACAAATAATATTTTACACATTGTCAATTTTAAGTATTAAAAGAAATATTACTCAATTTCGTCTTCAATCATTTTTTGTATTTAAATGATAAATTTCCCCTTCAATTATTTATTTTATTTATAGGATAAAGCATTTTGAATGAAGCAAACCAAATATTTTATAATTAATAACTTTTGATCGACCTGCTCAACTCAATTTCACTTTTATATATATATTTTTAATTTTAATTTCTATAAAACAAGAAATCTCAAAGAATTCTCAATTGAACTTCATTGTTAGCATAAATAATTCGTTTATGGTTGGCTTATGTACTTACCACCAGCGGCGTGGACCAGGGCACAAAGCTGGGCTACGATGACGACCAAATAAGTGAGTGTTATCCACATGACGACGGTTGCACTGACGTGGTCGTTGGCCTTGGCGCTCTGGTTGAGCACAGGTAGCTGACTGGCTTTTCGAAAGTGAAGTGTTTCCGGTAGGCTATATTTGCTTGATACACCTGTGTAATCTCTCACTCACATACGATTGTCGCAATTGCTTTCAAGCTCAGTTGAAATTAATTTCTAATTGTTTGACTCTAATGCTCTCGTTCTCGCTCTCTTCGCTCTAATGTTGTATGTTGTGTGTTGAGTGTGTCTTCCTTCGATATTTCGTTATTTATTTTATTTTATTTTATTTTATTTAATTAATTTTTGTTTGCTTAACTCGATCTTCCGCAGTAGTACGTGGCAGAAGCTAAGGCTGGGACTGTTATTGCTATTACTGTTGCTGTTTCTGTTTCAGTTGCTTTCGCTGTTGCTGTTGCAGTTGCTGCGGCTGACGCTGAGGCTGTGGCTGTGGCTATGGCTGTGGCTGAGGCAGAGGTTGTGTTGTATGGCAGTGGTGGGCAGGCGTGGCTGGGTGTTGCTCGGCTGACGTCAGTGTGCAGGTCAAGTCGATATTGCGGCATCATTTCGCGCGCTGCACAGTGCTGCACTAGCTGGCCAGCTTCCCGACGACCCCTTTTCTTCCTCTTGTTCTTCACATACACTCGCACTTAGTTCTAACACTTATTTAACATTTACTTATATCTTGAGTATGAGTTTTTTCTTTATCTCTTTCTCTCTATCACACTCTTTCTTTTGTTCTTTCAAAAAAAATCCACCAAAAAAATTGCAGAAAAAACAGCACGATTTCCCTCAACGTTCATTCACAATCACAATAGATGTTTGAAAAAAAAAAAAGATTATTTCTTTAACTGTTCGCTTAGCCAGCGGCTGGTCACAATTGCTCGCCACTAATTGGGCATAAAATATGCCAATATCAATAGATATTTGCTAGCATACGAAGTTGATCTGCAAAGATATGGAATATACATAAAAGGGATTAGTTTGGGTTATAGTCATAGTACATATTTATATATAAATATATATCATTCAATCATTCGATTACGCTTCAGATAGCCCATAAAAAATATAATTTTTATTTTTATCTATAATTTTTTGTATGCAAACTTGAACTTCATAAATCTGAACCCGAACTCGTACTTACATTGAGCAACGTTTGAACTCAATATACTATATATGCATATGATAGTTAACTATCCGTAATCTATGGTATTATCCCGGCTAAACGCGCTTGGCCGATCACTGGTCCACGACTAAGCGATCGGCAGCAGCCGAAGCAACTGCTGATGCTCGTCAATGTGGCTCGAGCCGTAGCGAGCGTAGCTTCCGTACAGTGGGCCCCGGACGGCAAGCCAATGCCGTAATTTACAATTTGAGTAATGCGAATATTGACAGCATAACAGTAGCTGAGCTCAACATTTTATCTCAGATTTTCATTAGCAGTGGTGCCTGGGCCTTTTTACCTGCTCGAATTCCATTTCAATGATTCAATCAAATGTTGACTGCGAATCTTTGAAAAGGCTCAAAGCATTAACTCAATTATTAATGAGCAAGTTGTAATTAATGGTTGCGCAAAAAAAAAAAAAAAAAAAAAAAATGAAATAAATAAATAAATAAAAGTAATCTTGTGATTGGCATCCACTGTTGTTAGGCGCCTAATTAGCCAAGGGCAGCCGTAAAGGGGCCGTAGTTAAATCATAGCAAATGCAATGAAAAGCTTAAATAATTAATTGCGGCGCGACCCCCATGCGAACGGATGGATAGACGGACAGGCTAGCCAGTCAAGGGTGCACACAGTGCGCTGATACACGTAAACAAATTGTGATGCGAGCGAACCAAGTGTCCCTGACTGGCGAGCGTCATCTGTGCGGATGTGCGGATGTGCGGATGTTGCCGTCGTCGTCGTCGTCGTTTATAATTGGATTTATCGCTATAAGTCAATTAGTGGGTACATTTTCGATATTCTCAATGTTAAATGCAATGAGCATCTTTGTCTTGTAGGCGAAGCCTCAGCCTGCCCTATTACATATAATAACGGCAATTAGCTGCTCAGCGGAGAAGAAAATATCCTTTTAACCGAATTCTTTCAACTTTGGTTCCGTCAATTTTGCACGTTTTCTTTATTATTTCCATTTATTTTCAATTATATTTTTTAAGTTCATTATAAATTATATTTTGCAGTTTATTTCACGATTTATTTTTTAATTTTTTATAAATTATATTTTTTTTTTATTCTTAATAAATAGGAAAATATAGTTTATAATAAATACTTAAATATTGGTATAATTACATTTTACAAAATTATTTATAACAAATAATAAATAGAAAATAATTTTTTATTTGTAAATAATTGTAAATTTAATTATTAATTTAATATAAATATTTTTTATTTATTATAAACTATGTTTTTTAATCTATTATAAATTAATTTTTATAAATTATATATTCAAATTTATTATAATTTATAAATTTTCTATACTCTCCGTGTGATATTCAATGACCATCTTTGGCTTGTAGGCGTAGGCGTAGGCGTAGGCGTAAGCGTAGGCAGCATCAAGCTACCTTTCTATTATAACGGCAATTAGCTACTCAACGGAAAGAAAATATCCTTTTACCCGAATTCTTTCGAATTTGCTTTTGTGAATTTTGCACGTTTTTTTGTTCGTAAGCGGTTCGGCTACTTTTTCACCTGTTTTTCTTTCTATCTTATGCTACCTTTGTAATTGTATTAATTATGGTCTTCCAGCTGCCCCAACTCAGTTGCTTTATTGTTTTTCGATAAGTATCTTATTTCAGATTTTGGCCCTTCTTTTTTGCACAGCTTATTTTAATTTTTTTTTTTCTTGCATTCGCTTTCACATAGAATAAGTAATTAAAACAATTGTCCAACTTTTACTTTAGAGCATAACTTTTGTTTCAATTACCTCTAGCCGCCGTTAACAACTAACTACTCGCAACAATTAGCTGGCACAACAAAGTTATTAAATAACTTTTGTCAACTTTTCACTCTTATTTTATCATAATATTTTACAACGCCGCATCATGATAGTAGGAATGCCAACTATGACTTTGACTATAACTAGGACTACTTGCTACAACTACTATGATGACGACGACGATGACTACTTATAACTACACAACAAAGAGGCAATTGTAATTAGTTAGGCAAGTTTGTGTATTTTGATACCATGTCAAGTTATAATGAGAGTCCGTATATTAATTATGCATAATAGAGTAACAAACAGACAACATTAATTAAATGCTGAAATCTGTGTACGTTTTACAACAGTATTAAGTTCCTAATGAGAAATGCTATTTCAACAGCATTTTGAGCACACATTTGCATGGCAGCATTTAGTTATAGGCTGTTTGGGGCTTTAGCTTTTATAAAAAGTTTCCCATAAAAGATTTGCATTGATATAATTTTAATGGTTGCGTAGCAACTTTAAATGGAAGTGAAAATAAGAGATTATAAATTTGTAGTTTTAATCCCTAATTATTTTTTTTATTTTAATTATTTCAAACCCCTTTTCATTGCAAACTTCATAGAATTATTAAATTTATTATTTGCAATTTTATATTATTTTTAATGGAAATAAAAATGTACCAAATATGCCAGAAATTAAATCTAACTGAAAACGCAAACATTTTTGACAATGAAAAAATAACAGTAGAAAAATTTGGAAGAAAAATATTTTTCAAAAGTTTAAATATTTTTAAACTATAAAAGTAAAGGGTAAAGATTATTTTATTTTATTATAAATTAAATTAAATATATAATAAATATGTTATATTTTTTCGATTTGTAATAAATTATGTATTCGTATTGTTTAAATTTATAGTTTTAAATTTATTTTTAATTGATAGAAAATAATGTATTAATATTCATTTAAATTTCTCAAAATTTTGTATAAATATTATACATTATATTTTTTAATGAATCGTTCATTATATTCTTTAGTTTATCAATTAAATTATTATTATTTTATTTATTATGATATAAATTTTATTCCACTACAAATTATACTTCTTCAGTTTTTTATATAGTATTATTTAAAATTGTATTTTTGATTTTATTTTAATTATAATATTTTTATTTACTATAAATTATCTATATGCAGCTATATAGAATTAAGGTTTTGTTCTATATTATACGTTTTTTTTTAATTTTATTCTTTATCTATTAATTAAATTTTTTATAAGTTATAAATTATATTTTTATTCCAATAAAAATTTAACTTTTAAATTTATTATTCATCATATTTTTTAGTTTATTAATTTATTTTTGCAAAACTTGAACTGTCAAAAACTATAGCAGAGCACAGCCAAAACTTTGGAATTAATTTTTCTTGCTGTCTAAACTAATACCAAAACTGAACTTGATTTTATGGCGTACACGCTCCGAAACAGTTAAAGTTGGTATGCCTACAAGAACACGATAAAACTTAAGCTAACTAATTTTGTTCACAATATTTTGATGAGCAAAATACATATTGCTTTCAACTTCATATATATTCTTGGAGTAGAAAGGCAGCTGCCCGAAAATACTTAAAGTATTTGTGTGATTTGATGTATGTACGTACGTGGTTTTTGGTTTTTAGTCTTTAAGCCTATTTTGGCCAACATAGCACGGGGCAGGAATGCAAAAGGTACTGCGCTCCACACAGCGGTCCGCACACACACAGACACACACAACAATTGAAAAATTGCTGTCTGAGGCAAGGGCTCGCTTTGAAAATATTTGATTGCGGCGCTGCTGCGGCCAGCCCTGGCCACACAGATAATCCGCATGGCCACCCTGTTAATGACAACCGCAATGGCATTGGGGCAAATCGGACTATGCCTGAGGAGGACAAGGTGGGGCGGTGGGATGCTTGGGCGATGGGCTGAATGGCGAGCAACGGGCGGCGGCAGCAGCAACTTGCCACAGCTTCAATCATGCGGCTGCATAATCACACAGCATTTGCTGCCAGCGGCACTGTGCTGCAGTGGTCATTGTTGTAGTTCGTATTTTTTTTTTTATTTTTTTTTTGTTTCTTTTTTTTCTCTTTTTGTTTTTAGGGGAATCTATCTTTTGCCTTTGCATAGGCCCAGCGCTCAATAAACCGCAAAAATTTCAACTTTGAGCAACGCGCTTGTGGGGCAGATGGAGAGCACGCCTCTTGTGCGACTGTGCATTTGTCTCCATGCCAACATCGGATTGTAAAACTTGACTATGGCTCATATTTTTGGCGATGATGGCTGTGTGTGTGTGTGTGTGTGTGTGTGTGTGTGGCTGGATGTGGTACATAAGCCGTAGCAATAAGGTTTCAGCTTTTAACCTTGGTCCAATTGGTATTTGGCCTGCTTGGAAATTTGATGCCCCATCGCATGCACAATTCAATGGGATATGCGGCCAGAGGGAACTTGAGCGCAATTGAATTGGAATTTAGCCTGGCACAATGAAGTATTGAAATACTTGGGGCATTCAAAGGACTTGGGCCTTGCTTTTAAAGTGCCCCAATGGCCCATGGCTGATGCCCATGCCCCTGCCGAGTGGGGATAATAAACCCAAATTTACCAAAATATATGAAGGCAACAGAAGAAAGAAAAAAACCTAAACAAAACACGCAGCCTGGGCTCAAGAATCGTCTGGGCAGTTCACTACACGGAGCACATAACACAAATCTCTCACGCTCTCACAATGTCCCCCCTCTCCTTCTATCTCTCGCACTTACGCTCCCTCTCTCTCGCGCGTTGGTTCTCTTTTAGGTTTTGCAGACGTTGCCCTGTGGAGTCGGACGCCCCTGCCCTGCGGCTGCCAGGAGGCGGGCCGGACGTTCGTCAGGCGCCGCCGACAGCCGCTATGCCATTTTGCCGATTGCCATAAGACCAATGTGCTCACACATACAACTCTCTCTCTCACACATACTCACACACGCACACATGGCAACAATGTAAGAGTCAGAGTTAGAAACTCACAGTCAGCAGGCAGCTGACAACCCACGCACAGAGCAAGTGTCAGCTCTCACTTAGTCTTTCTCTTTCGCTCACTCTCTCTGTGGATTTGCTCTCTTTGGCCAAAAACAGCATCCCAAATGCGAAGCTGTAGCCCAAATGTGCGCCACATCAAATAGCCGAGCAGCGACACACTATCGACGCATGCCCAAGCCCAAGCCCAGGCCCGAAACCCAGCGGCCGTTGTTGGCACAAAACGCGCCCAAAAACTTGGCAGCTTGGCAGCTTGGCCAGGCGAAGAAAATGTTAATGCCGTTACGTTACGTCGTCTCCGCCCCAGTGAAGATGTGGCTAACGCTGGCGCTGGCGCTGACTTTGACGCTGGCCGGACTGCTGCATCCAATATCCAATTAACTAAAATGCCTGCGCCCCTAACCGCACGGCCCCGCCAAAAAGCCGACCAAATCCCCTAATCTAATCTACGACGGACAAATGGCCCGACGGGCGAAAAACAATTTTCGAATCGCGATTGTCAGTCATGCGCAGCTGACGCCGACGCTGACGTTGACGTTGACGCCGCCGCCGCCGCCGCCGCCGCAGCCGCCGCCTTCGACCCCGCCAACTGTGGTCGGGGCGATACTTTCAGTTATTTTATATAGTATAATTAGAAACATATGTATAAATATGCACATATATTTGCATAGCATCAAACAATAGCAGGAGATGAAGATGAAGCACAAGAAGAAGAAGTGACTACATAGAACTGTGGGTGTGTGTGTGGGAGCGTAGAAGTGTGCAATGAAATATAGATGTATGTATATGTATTTATATGTAAATGTTTACATATGTGAATATATATACATATATATATATATATATATATATATATATATATATATATATATATATATATATATATATATATATATATATATATTTAAATATTAAAATATTAAAATAAAATAACATATATATTTTAATTAAATAATAATAATAATATATTTTAAAATATTTAAATAAAATTAAATAATAAATAAAACAGAAATGTATATATAATATATATATTGTAAAATATTATATTATTTTATTTCATATAAATATTTTTTAATATATTATTTGATTTTATTTAAATATTTTAATATATATATATATATATATATATATATATATATATATATATATATTTCTGTTTTATTTATTATTTAATTTTATTTAAATATTTTAAAATATATTATTATTTTATTTTAATATTTAAAAATATATTACTATTTTGTTTTATTTAATTTTTTTTAATATATATTATTTTATTTATATATATATATATATATATATATATATATATATATATTCA